>CAEMYA010000024.1:20628929-20662545 GCA_903131615.1 Diplodus sargus | reverse complement strand
AAAAAAAAAAAAAAAAAAAAAAAAAAAAAAAAAAAAAAAACAAGGGGAAAGAGATGCGAGCAAGATGGTCTCTGCATTCACCAGAAGGCTTAATGTCCTTAACGGCCAGCTGGTCTGTTCAGTGATTTAACAGTTTCTACACTAATGATCCGTCTCACTGGGACTTCTGTGGCTTAAAACACAAAGACAGACACGCCACATCTGACAGAGCCTTCCTTCAGTGCTTTAACCACCTCTCCTCTGGCTCTTTGTAGCTGATGTAACTGGGTTTAAGATAACCAACTTGTTTTATGTTATCTAAGTGTTCTCGGGGTAGTTGTAGACAGTCAAAAACTGGGAAGTCCCCTCAAACACGAAACCCAACAAAATGTGATCGCGACCAGGATGTGCGTCGTCAGGTGAGCTGGTAAACCGCACAGAAAAACTCAAGACGTGAACTCATCCAGTACAGTGACAGCAACTGAGCTGTGCAGCCACAGTGACTGTGAATAAGTCAAAGAGTGAAATGAGAATGCAGCCGTGTTTGTTTGCACTTACTGCACTGTGGTGGTGATGTGTAGCCGTCGCAGGCCGGCCGTGGGGAACTGACGAGAGTTGATGTAGGAGACTTTGGTCATGGCCGTGTTGATGCTGTCCACGTCCTCTCCGTCCACAACCAGCACAGACTGGGCAGGGTTGAAATGGAACTGGACACAAAAACAAACTCTTTGTCTTGAAGGAAACTTCCAGACATTCAAATTCGAGCAATTGTGTTTATGTTGTAACTGTTTTCATAGATTATTAGACTTAAACGGCTTTATTATTCCTTTTGGGAGGTTCCCTCAGGGAAATATCTTTAATATCAAAGGACATGAGATGCATTTCAACCCAAAGTCCCAGGACATTTGTTGTTCTTTTTTCAGGAAACTAAAAGGTTCCTTCAGCCCGTTGTTAGCTGCACTTCTAACGAGCCTAAAGACCTGACTAGAAGGGATCAGGCGAGTCTGCTGACGTATTAGAAAGCAACATGTTATTTTTTCGTGCAACTATTGTTGGGCATCGTACGTGTCTGTAATCACAGTTAACAGGCGAGTTGTAACCATGGTAACAACGGCGTGACAGGGTAACAAAAAGTCAGCGCGTCAGCTCACATTAACTGTGTAGGGGGCGAGTTGGGTGTCTGGTATAAAAAACAGAACGCCTGACACGTCCCTGCAGTGGAAACTTTATCTTTATTTCTTTTAATATAGTTTATTTCTGTTATATTACTGCTAAGGTGGTTTGCAGTTGCTATCCTACCAACCAAATACTGAAAATGTGTGTGTGTGTGTGTGTGTTTGGCTCCATTTTTTCCACACCTTGATGTCCTTAGCGAGGCTTTCAAGGGAGTTAATATCAAGGCCTTCCTTGCAGGCCTGCAAGCAGGAGATAACCTTCTGGGTTTCAATGCGTCCTGGTCGGATTGTCAGACCTGAGAGGCTGCCATGGAAGTACTGGGTAAACCTCGGGGTTGCGACCTCACCACCTGATTGGAGAGGGGAGAAGACAAGGGAACCACAGGGAGGGAAAGAGAAGTGAGATATGAGGCAAAAAAGAAGGGCCAGTGCCACAATGTCAGCCAATTCCTTGTCTCACATTTTCCTTGTCTACTTTTTTCCCCGCTGCCATCTTCTATCATCCGAAGTCCTGCCACCAGCTGACCTCCCCCGCCCAGCCGCACTTCCCCATCAGCCCAGTGCTTTATATACTGGCCCACTTCCATTAATTTCTCACTAGATCATCTATTGTGCTTCCGCCTTGGCACTCCAGCCGTTTTCTTCGTGTGTTTAGACTCCCAGCCTGATCTTTTGTGTCTCACCTGCGCTGCCTGCCTGGTTTCTGACTATCGCCCTGAATCCGACCTCAAGCAAACTTGAACGTTTTATTTTACCGGCCTGGTCTCAGAGCCGTGCTTCTGGGTTCAAACCTGTTTTTTACAGAGCCACTGCCTGGTAAAAAGAGACAACAACATGTATTATGAATGTTTCCAGGGGAAAAGCACACAAAGTTTCTCCAAAAATAACATCTGTGAATCTGCTTCAGAAAGAGCTTACGAGACCCAGTGGATAACAAGCTATGAAGAATTTAGAAGTTATTCCCCCCACAAGTTCACAACCGAGGTAAGAAAAACAAGTCTGACACTAGTTCAGACAGATGTAATTAAATCACATTGACACTGACGTAGCTGTGCCTGAAAAAACGGCGATTATCTTTCACGACCTGCTCATTATCACATCTCTGTATTGTGCTTCCTGCAGGACTACAGCCTCACTAACTATGTTGTGGTAGCGGGTGGCAACAATTAAAAAACACAAACAAGAATTGGCGGAATAAAAAAAAAAAAAAAACCTGCTTTCTGAAATACTCATGATAAACTTTCAACACTTGGCACAACTGTAGATATTTTGACACTTCCTGTCAGGTTTGACGTGCGAGTCTGACTGATGTCATAATTCGTGTTTGACCTGAAATGCAGTGCAGCTGCTATGGAGAGCGGAGATAGCGGGAAATACATCCTGTCATGCAAAATAAATGGAGCCTTCATTGCGAGCCAGCACATTGGCACAGTCCGTGTGTTCGAGGTATCGCAGCGCTGCAGTCTGTGGGGTCAGCTCCGTCACAAATTCACTCGAGCCCTGACATTATGTGCAGTACTTTTTTTTCCATACACGGCACCAGAACCCAGCCAGTTCTGCCCTGCGGTGCAAATTCACCACTTCTGATGATGTGTATGGGTCTATTCCACTTAACACAAATTACTTCCAGGTCTCGCTATCAGTCAGGTTCAAGTATACTCAATGAAAATGACACCAGAATTGAAAGTATGTCAGACTATATTTAAACTCCACGCTGTATCAGTCGATGGCAAATACATATAAGTCACAGAGGCTTCACTGAAATTACGGAAAGGATTTAAGATTAATTTTCTACATACTAAACGTTATTGTGCTTTTCTGGCAACATTCTTACATGAAATGCTTTACTTTACAGAAACACAGAACACTGTTTGATACTGTTATTAAATCAATAACAGATTTAAACTAACTAAAATGGCTCTCAGTAGAGCGCATACCTCCACCAAGCCCAAAAAATCCCCTTTAATTCAAACAAGTCTAATCACCATTTATACGTCCTGAATCCTCATTAATTGCTGCACATAGTAGCTGCAGGTTTCAACCTATCTGTGATCATATAAAACATATCTAAAGACGCTGGATATGGATTTTTATTTGGATATGCATCGAATTGTAAACGGGTTTAAAAGGTTTATTTGATTACACGTTTCTCCCAGTTCCCCTTGTGAAACGCTGTCATTGTTTATACTCCTGAACTTGTTGTATTTCAAACCTGCTGCAGCAAAACAAAATCCGTGCCACGCTCTTCAAAGTGCCCGAATGCTGAATAAATAATTTTGCTGTTTGAGGTTACCAACCCACTTACAGTACCCCAGCCTGGATGTTCTCTGGTACTGAACTGTTCTGTACAGTGAGGCTCGGGGGGAATGTTAGACGGTAACAGCAGATATTCTTCTGAACAGCAACTACCAGGGATGGAAGCATCTCCTGTCTCAGCTCTGTCACTGTGAGTCACACAGGAGAGCATACATGTAGAGCCGAGAGAGAAGATCGTGTCACAGAGACACCAAACAACTGCCTTCAGCATGACACTCGCAGTACACCGAACAAAGGCTGTCTGCGCCACAATATTAATGTTAATTATTCAGTGGCTTTGGTGTTGTTTTTGATTCAGATGTTTTGTATTTGCGTTGTCTTACACCCTCCGCCTGTGTTAATCATAACACCAGGCTCCTCCGTCTTGTGTTTATTTCCTGGGGCTCTGAGGTGCAGACGGTGGACACTGATGATGCTGATGATCGACTGCACAATCTTAGGATGCGGTCCATGTTCTCCGAGGACCATTAGCACCAACAGTATTCAATTTATAATAACCGGATAAGAACAACACCGCAACGAATGGCGGGGGGAAGCTGCAATGAAAATCAGTTCAAACAATCCAAATGTCTGAGGAAAGTTTTACAACAATGTGTCACAGCCCAGCCTTCTCTTTAGGTTATGTTTTTTTTTCTCTTGTTGCCGATAACTTCACTTCCTGTCTTTGTTTCACCTGTCTCTCATTATTCTTTTCTCCCTAATGTATTTATTCCACGTTACATCAACGTCAGAGGTTGTAATCTCTCCCAACAGTCCAGGTGTCCCAACTGTCCGACACCAAAAGTCATCCATTAACTGTCCGCAAAAAAATGATCTTGATGAAGGCGGTAAATGACACATGAGGTAATAAACACCATTAAACATTTTATCTAACAACATTACATTCACTAGCGTTATCCAAATACTGTGTCTACAAACGCATCCGACCCCCTACCAGCATGCAAACCCTGCCGATTTTCCCTGGAGGCTCGAGTTATTTTAATGCCCTCTCACGATTTCCTCCCAGCGACACAATACTTCTATATTCCTCCCACCATTGCCCCTTTTAATTATCGTATCTTATTTCTGGCACTAAACAGTGTGCAGTCTTCTGTACCATCGTGCATCGTCCTCCTCAGTGAGTGACAGATGGATAAAAAAATGGAGAATAAATAAATTAAAAAGCAAGTTTCAGACGTCCTGGAAAGAGAGGGGCATCTTTTTTCAGCGTCTACATTTCTGTCGATCACTGGGGTCGCACTGACGTTAATGGCTGACAAACATAAGGTCCATGAAAGAGATTAACACCCGTTCATGCCAGAGAGACAAACTATTCAGCATTCTTTCCAGAGAAAAGTTTCAGCACACTTATTGTTTTGTCATTATCATTGTTTAAAAGTCACAACAATGCAGGAAACAAAGTCTCTGAAACTCAAATCCCCGCCTGGGTCTCAAAATCCTCCCATTTCTGAGGTCTTAAGGCCGATAAGTGTGCCTCCTCCACATGGGTGCTTCCATTATTGTGTGATGTCAGACAGCCGCTGCTTCGTGAGCTCAGGGTAGATGGATTTGCCTCAAGTTTACTAGAAGGACTTCTAACTTTGAGTGACGCTCCATTGTACTTTTTCTAGTAGCAGGGTTGTAAATTTCCAAAAAGTTCCACGTTATCTGGAATGGCAGCATTAGTTCTGTGTGTTCCTCCTCCTCAGTGGCAGTTTGTCTTTGTTCCCTGTGTCGAGCGTTCCAGCAATTCACACGAGTGTTTGATGCTCCAGCTCTTTTAAAATTTTATTTTATCTCTGCTAGTTCACCTCACCTTGTCTTAGTCTTCTTGCTGCCAGATTTGTCTGTCTCTTCCTCTAACTACACTTGCACACCTGTGTACAGAACATTTTTGGCAAGTGAAGACTGCTTTTTAAATCAAGCTCTTTTCTTTGAGTCATGCTAATGAGTCCTTTTGCTTGTTTTACTTGTGGTTTCTCTTGTCATTACATGAATGGAGGCAGGGACAGGCACAACATGGAAGTTCTCGCAGTAACACTGCACAACATGCCGAGTGCCGGTGGAAAGTTAGAAAAAACTGTCTGTATTTGTCCAAAAGCAGTACAGAAAAAAATGATTATGGCTTTTGTAAACCTCAAGAATTCAAAAGTTTACACCTCAAAGTATTCGTGCTATTGTAGCTTATGGAGAATATCAAAGCATACACAAACAAACCAAGCTGTAACTGAATTGTCTGAAGTTGTTTGTGTCAGCTAATGTGCTTGCTTGTAAATTCAGAATGTGTTTGGTAAATGTGAGGATATCTTTATTTAGAGAGTTTTGTACCCAGCTATATACTGCCCACTTGCAGCGTTCCTGTAGAAAAGCACCACGCAGAGACCTAATGTGGCCTATAACACTGCGTGGCAGATGGTGTAGTGCCATCTAAATGTTTTTAAAATGCTGTCGTGCCGACTCGCTCTGCTCATGTACCGTAATCTCATGTACCGATACGAGCGCAGGCAGTCTGTTTCAGGAAACGGTATAATTCTGGCCTCTGCCAACCTCGAGGTGAGCTCAGTCAGACTGAGGAGCCACTGGCGCTCCAGTTTGCACGTGGGTGCAGTTTGATGAGTTCTGTCTTTCCTTAAAAAATGTTTTTAAAAAATACACATTTTTAGCTGAGATTTTCAGTTAAATATAGAAACAGAGCATCAACATGAACAGTGCACACTTCTTTACACCCCTGGCTACACAAGAAAGAAAAAGAACAAAAATACAACAACAAAAACAATTTCTTCCTCATTAATTTCTGTGGTCATTTGTTTGTGCAGCCGCATAAAAATAGACTTAATTTTTTAACTGAAAATTAAAGTCAATGAGGAGCAATGTTTGTCCTCTTAATGCTGTGATATTGTCAAAGAAGG
Source organism: Diplodus sargus (assembly GCA_903131615.1). NCBI lineage: Eukaryota > Metazoa > Chordata > Actinopteri > Spariformes > Sparidae > Diplodus > Diplodus sargus. The sequence continues at coordinate 20,656,187 of CAEMYA010000024.1, read as the reverse complement.
GTTGCCAGATCATCAGATCAGATCTGAAAAACTACTTGCGTTCCCGAACATCTCAGATCAAAACATCTCCTTCAATAAAGCACTAAAGAAATCTGTGAGCCAGGTTTCAAAACACGGTTTGTTTCAGACCGTAAGCATGATTTTCTGTGCAATGACGTTCCTTTACTATTAGTCGCTGGAAGTTTTCCCATTTTCTAGCTGTTGCATCCAGCTTCCAACAGCTGTTTCTGGGGTTAGGAGGGTAATGCTGTCCCCATGTGCTGTATTTTTATGTGTATATTGTGTTGCTTTGATATAGTTGTACATTCCATAGCATCCTTCGAGAGCAACTCTTCACCTTCACTCTTCATAAGAATCTGTTGTTGGAATGCTGAAGCTATTTCTGCGTTGAGGCCGTGGCTTCCCTACCTGATGTCTACTGTCAAATTTGCAAACATAAACTAGGTGAATAAAATGTGATTTGAAAGCTCTTTGGTTTTATTAAAAATAACAAAAATAAAAATCTGTATTTGTCGCTCCTATTGTGACACATTGTGCTCTTTACTGGAACATCCACAAACCGCAAAACTATGAATATTAACCTCATCACAGAACTGATTGGTCTTATTCTGTAGACTTGCTCATCATCAGAGACAGACATGGTGAACACTGTTTTTAAGGTGACATAAGGTGTAAGTAAGAGCAGAGTGAGGAGAACTCCTAATAGGTGTCAATCACCTCCCTTTCTCTCCAAATATAGAAGTATCACCTATTATTGTGCAATTCGTTATCTCTCTGGCAAGTGCATTTTTGAAAGGTTGTCTTTTTGATTCAATTTCTTCACTAAGAGCCAACTGATTGCATGCGTCTAGACGTGCATATCAGACTGAATCGACCGAATGAGGAAGAGAGTACACCTCAAACTCACACAAAACAACATAAGTTTTGTAAAACTATGATTTTATGTTAGTAAGTAATCCCTGCTAATCAACATTGAACAGCACCTTTCTTTAATAAAAACATGGCATTTGGAAAAGATCCCTCGGTAGTTTCATTTATCACATTCATGCAAAAATTGACCTAAATCCAAGACACACACTCAGAGAAGCAGGCAGGAAAAGGAACAGAGAGTGAGCTTTAAAGCTGGGAACCAAAGTCCAAAAATCCAAAATTCAAAAGAGCAAACAACAAAATAGCCAGGCAACAAAAACGTAACAAGAAGAAGCAAAGAAATCTAGAGTTAGACAGAAAAACGGAGAACAAACCATAAAAGCCATGGGGGGAAAAAATCAGGAACACGGGGAACAGAAACATGGTGAAAACCGGACTGATGTGGGGAAACAGACGAACCAACAAAGTGAGGGAACAACACAGGCTTAAATTTGCAGGGAATGATTAACAAACGAAACACAGGTGTACACAGAAAAAGGACGAGAAAGACACAAAGCCAGGAAGTGGAATGTGACAACAAGACACATGAGGATGAATTCTGCAAAAATACAACAGGAATACATCAAACCTGAAAACCAAATCATGACACAAGTACGTAAATCGAATCTGTATTGGTTTAAAATGTTCTGTTTATATTTAATTATTCGGTTGACCACTGAACGTCTCTCTAAAGGTGGTGACTCGTCATGCACAGGTGTAACCACTGATGACTGCTGCCTTTCGCTCTTCCACCTGCTTGCTTAATGGCATTACTGGGACAACACCTCAATGCAGCACGGTCGTAGTTAATATTATTAGTCACACCTGTGCGTCTCCTGCTTTGACAAGTCAAAATGAGAAAGTGAGGTCTGGCGGATTACTTTTAATTTGAAAGCAGTTGCTGTTTATGCTCGTAGCGGTGCACTGGGATGTTAAATCTTCTTATTTCACTGCGTGCTAAAGGAATGCTAACAAGTAGCAAACCGTCTCTACTTCAGCAGCTAATTATTTAGAAACTCACTGATGGCATATGTTGATTGACGCCTTTCAATATCAAACTAAATTACCCTCAGTTATTGATGCCTACACAAAGTATTTGTGTACTGTGCTTGCGGAGGTTGCTTTGAAATTGAACACCCACTTTCCTGAAGCACATTCAATGAGGTGGCGAACACACATTGCCCATCCAAACTCCAAAAACAGCTTATTGCTACAGAAAACTGCTTGGAAAAACACCCCCAACAACCAAACACCAAACCATTCTCTTGTTAACCTTGTGTGGCGACAACACGCATCTTCCTTTTTGCTTTCAGGGCAGGAAAGTACAGTCTGAATGTCTTTCATTCCACATGTCTCATCATTATGTTGTTGATTGTGGGGAAAAGGGGATGGAGAAATGAGAGGCTGAAAGGCAATCTTGCTCGCTAATGGCCTGCAAAGTTATCAGTTGCGGCTTAGTGAAGCTTAAAGCGGCTTCATTGGGATGTAATAGCTGGCAAAGTTGTCCTCCATTCACTCTAGCTAATCCTTCCTTCAGGGCTTTCTCTCACAATCAGAGATTCATGGAAAGAGGCAGAAAGAGAGGGCCGCATGAAGCGAGGAGGAAAATGATGACGACAAAAAGAAAATTGCAATCAGGCACGGGATGAAAAGAAATTTAAACGGCAACCAATTCATCAGGATTGGAGCTTTGAATGATGCTGGCGAGTGTTACGAGCGTGATTTCGGCGAGCTGCAGAACGGATCACGACCGGCTCATTCTGCCCTCCTGTAAAGCACTTTTGTATAATTATTCAAGTCGTAAACACGGCAGCAGGGTAGCTCTTATTCATACCGATGTGATCACTACCAGCGCTCGTTCCTTGCCGCTGGAACTGACACGCAGAATTTCCTGTTTGATACCCACCGGGCTACTGCCTCTCTATTTCAAAGAAGAAATGCTCGCAGCCCCGGGGCATAAATCTTAATCTCTTTATTTGTCTTAACAGTGAGACTCCTGCGCTCTCTCTCCCTCCCTCTCTGTGCTTCAAATGTCATTTTCAGCATCTCTGGGCTGCTGTTGTTGATGCAGTTTCTCTGTGTCTCCATATGTGGCCATCGTTTTACAGGTTTTTTTTCCTCTTTGCATAATAACAAAGAAACACATTGTATTTCTTGACACTACAATTTACTAAACCTCTTGTGAATCTTCTGATTTGTTCGCAGTCCTGTTTTTCTTTCTGATCAAGGCACTCTGACAGGTCTACATGAAAAATGCTGTATTTTCTTCCCTTCTTTGTTGTGGTGTTATTGTTTGGTATCACTCAGTACAATTGTGCCGTTTCAAAAGAAAAAACTCCCTGTAAACACTGGATAAAATAACACTTCATCAATGTGTTTCATGACTACAAGGTGTTTCTTGTTTAAAATAAGTAGCAATAAAAATCAGAAACAGTTCAGTTTGCAGGTCTGCAAATTTCACGGAAAGTGGGTGGCAATTACCGAGCAGCAGATTCAAAATTTATTTGAAATTACCTCCAAATGACCAAAATATAAGACAAAATATTACCTCAAAAAGAATTTAAAATCACCCTAACAAGGTTTAATAATAATACTCTGCTATTTTCCAATGAGCAGTTAATTTTTTGGGGGGTTAAAAGTGACACAGTGCGATACGAACAAGCGTCCACATTTCCATAAAACTTCTAACTGGTTTCTGATCATGACATTTTACTTTCTAACTAGTTTCTATCAAACTTCTGCAGGTCACTGCACTGAGGTACATTTCTAGCCACTTTCACTAATTTCTATAATTAAAGCACATCTAAAAACAAGTCTCTATATCTCAGTGAATTTCTTATTTTCTAGGTAATTGTGTAGTGAGATATCTATGACAAGGAATCCGCTGATTATACTTTGAGTATTTCCGGTGAAACAGTGGATCTATTAAGTTACTTTGTGCGTCTACCGTGAAAAATGAAATCAATGGTCCTTGGCACAGATTCTGAACATTCTTCTGGGAAGTTTTCCCTCGCTTGGTGATTTTTTATTTCTTTTTACTTTGTTTATTGGTCGTAACTATAACCAGTCGTAAACCAATTATGTAACAGCAGAAAATGAAGATGATGTTTCTCCTGTTGTGATCGAGCTCCTTTTGTAGAAGCAGGCCTATAAAAAACTGATTTCTTCATTTTATGTGGAGCACATAAAAACTATAACCTCACGCAGAAAAAAAGGCTGCTGCATATAAAACAACTGTCAGATTATACTACAGCTGTAAACAATCCCAGCAACACAATGTAATAGCTGTTGCGTCCCGTTTCTTGCTTGATTTCAGCTATTCTTTAATAGCGTGGAAACATTTCTGCATTACACTGAAGCTGCTGTATATTTTAAAGCAAACACACACACACTGACCTTGCCAGCAGGCGCCCACAGTGAGCTGTGTATCAATCTTTGAGGAGTGGATCGGCCAGTCATCCGTCACCAGGTAGGGTTCATAGGTCACGCCATCCACGAACAGTGTCACTGCAGGAAACTCCACATTAATCACATAGTAGTGCCACTCCTTGTCACAGATCTGCAAAGGGGAGAGAGAGGGTACAACGTTATTAAGCTGCAGTACTTTTGGCGAAGTGTCCACTTATAATGCAGATAAGAAAATGTTCTTGGTTTGCACATACACGAAAATGGGACAGCTTAAAAAAAAAAGAATACATTACTACATCTCCTTTTTGGGTTTGTTATTTAGGTTAGGAGCATTTTTCCGTGGAGGATTATGTTCGTAGGGAAGCTGTTATGAAGATGATGATGTTTACTCCGATCATGCAGCCGAGACCGTAGGCGCATCCTTAAACGTTCCCCCCGTCTTTCTACCTTCAATGAGAGCGACACACACAAAAAAAAAAATCCTCTCCTCATCTCTGGATCATTTGCTCCCTGTCGTCAGATAGCTAATGAGGTTTTCGTCTAATGAGCTGTTCATTAAAGGCACCGGATGAGCGACAAAAGCGGCTGTGGAAGACCCGAGTTTCTTTGATTATTTGGAGAACTTGCAAGGACACATCCTGTTCTCACTTCTATCCCCCTGCTTCTCAAACCAAGGTAAACAAACACCCACACTGTCCCCCATACCTGAGCACAGATAGATGCTCAAAACACTATTATATTCATTATATTTGTTGTTTTCACTATCATTAAAACCTGCACGTTAATACAAAAAGCAGCAAATCTCTGCACTTGAAAAGGTCGACTCACCAGTGAAATTCTAGCAATATTTTCTTAGAAAATGGTCAGGTCAGGTTCACTCTGAGTTCACTTCGTGTGGGACGGAAAGGAAAGATGAGAAGGATTTCCACATCTAAGACTTAAAGCTGCTACAAGGATTATATACTTGTCAGGGTCTGTACATAATCAAAATAATTAGGCTACATCAATATAAAACCTAGAAAGCAAAATGAAGAAAAACACCTTAATAGCAGACATAGAATCCTCATGTGACAAAACCTTGCAGCCGATTCTTAAGCAGCAACCTGAAACATCCCGAGCTTCTGAAGATTTCAAGATATCTTAGCAATCTGTTCCACAAATTCCCCGCTGGCTACAGAAAAAGAAAGTTTCCTTCTCCTCAGGATCCTCTTTTGCCTTGGTGGAATAAAATCAGTGGAAGTGGCCATTGTGGATGTCTGTGAATATCCCTCATCAGTATAAAATAGTTTTCGAGGACGAACGGCACCGCGCACAACCGTGTGCAGAATTCATAACCGGATCTGAGAGACTGTTTGATTTACCTTCAACCACTTAAGGGTCTCTAAATGAGAAGGGTCAAGGTGAGTTCTCACGGGTGGGAATCAGAATTACCCTCGCTGCCTTGTCTTTAGAAGTTGTTTTTAAGTCAGAAGGTTTGGCCCTGAATGCAGCGTTTGCCCTGTGACTTGCTGAAAGTGTAGCATGCTTGACCTCAGTCCACTCACAGTCTGAACAGGATGAACAGGTATAGAAAAGGATGAATGCAAGATTATTCACATCGTATAATGTCTTAGATGTTACGTGCTGTGAATTGGCTCCCCAAAGGATGAACGACACATACATAAAACCCCACAGAGCCTGTTATCAGAATCACAGGGAGAACTGCAAATACTCTTAATTCAAGCCACTTAAACTTCTTTATAGTGCGCTACCTTTCAAAGTGATTTTCACAGTTTTAACGTCTACGGCAACTTTCCGAACTTCTAAAGTCTTTAGGGATTTGGAAGTCTTCACTTGATTGTTCTTCCTCTTATGGCCACAGCATCTGTTGTTCTGTAATCAGTCTGCTGTGAACGATTCGGTTGAATTAACAGCAAACAATTTATCTGCGCTGAAGAGGAGAATATCTGCTAATTTGAGATGCACGGCGCAGAACAGCAGGGATGGATTCAACGTTTAGATGGATTTTCATTTTGTTAGAGTCCTTTTCTCAGGCTCAGTGGCCACACACACACACACACACACACACACACACACACACACAAACACATTAGTAGTTTTCTCAAGCTGTGATATACTAATAGGATTGAGACCTGTGTAGGAGCAACCAGGAGTCTCCTGGGATGTTCAATTTAGAACCTACTGTCTCACCCTTTCTGGCCCGATAAGACAGATACTCCCACAGGTTATTGCATCTAACAGCAAAGACAGAGATAACTAGTTAGTACGCTATTAACTGGATTGCTTTCTTCTAAAAACCACGTCGATCTGAAGCTCCCCATTTAAAGTCAGAGAGTATCTTAAAAAAACATAAATAAAGTGAAAGTACAACCTGGTCTGTTTTCTGATCCCTGTACTGTACACAGATGGAGATATCACAGGATTTCAAGCATGCGTTATTAACAATGACAGTGTGTTTGAGTTTCATCAGCTCCGATTTACGATTTGTATGTATACTGGACCAGACAGGCAGAATGAATTGCCACTTTCATTTAGCCGCTGGCAGGTTGATTGTCTGCGGACGTCACTGAAAAAGATAGATGCCAAAAAAGTGGAATCACAAGAGGCATCTGAATAATTTGGCCTTGTCGGGCTTTGACATTACTCACTGCTGTCTTTGTTTAGTGTGGGAGTTTTTGCTGCTATCATTTCTGGGGCTAAAATGGTGTTTCCAGAGCTAAATTTCACAAGAGAAACTTAATCTTAAAGCTGCTGTTAGTGTTGTCGTCATGTTAGCTAAACTCCCTGTCCATTTTGCAGTTAGCAATCCCCTCCGTTCTCTCTACGTCACCACATGAACACGCAGGTCATGTTGTGATGTATCGAAGTAATTGTTATTCCTCCTCTTGGAGCCATAAATATCTGTGCCAACATTCATGGCAATCCATCCAATACTTGATGAGCTATTTCAAATCTAGACCAAAGTTGTGGACCGACCAATGGGCAGACAAGATTAGCAGTAGAGCCTCACAGCTAGCATGGGATAAATACTATAAAGCTTCACATCCAGAAAAGCTTGATGAAACGTCTCCATGAGGTTTGACAGTAAAACAGCAACAAACTGAGGGACATTATTTGTCTCAAACAGGGAGACTGATCGTTTCTCCCTCAATCTCTTATCTTGTGCCCTCTCTCAATATTCTTCTCCGCTTGTGTCTTTAAGTCTGATAACTGATGCTCGACTGAACTGCAGAAATAGAGCGCATGAACAAATAATGCAAGATAAACACAGTGTAACATGTACAGTGACTGTGTGTTTGAGAATCCTTACAAGGATCTTTCCCCCCTTTACGCATAATCAGGCTGCAAGACATGAATATTAAAGGATAAGTGATCTCTGGAAAGTCGGGTGAAGTTTCATTGTCCACAAGACATTTCTGGAGCTTTGCAACAAAACAACACTGCATAATGGCAGATTTGTACATAAAATGGCTTCGCGCAGCTCTTCTGGTGTAATCCAAGTCTCACGAAATCCCAAATTGATTTGCAAGCGACAATATTTACACCCTCGATGCAGTCAAGCTCGTGCACCCACTTCAGACAGGGGGCTTACAGTGTAACATAGCAGCTGCAGTGAAGGGTGTAAATAACATCTTTTCAAGACATTTTGAGATTAAGCTACTCGAGCTGTATGGAGCTATTATATGTTTTTGTTTTTAAAAGTAGTCCTCATCTCCTTCAGTTGTTTAGGAGAATGCTGCAATGTTGTTTTACCGTGAAGCTCCAGAAATGTTTGAGACTGCGAAAATTCCATCTACTCATAAGGTGAGTAGATAATGACTGAATTTACATTTTTTGGGTGAACTTTGCCTTGAAAAGGACAAAGGGAAGTAGACACACACTAAGGATGAATAGAAATGTGTTTATTTTTATTAACTGCATGTGACGACTGTAAGAAAAGCTACAGCCCTGAGTTCAACCCAGCACTCAGTTTGTTCGGCTGCTGACTTTCTTAACTTGAGAAATCGTCCCCACACATTTACAAAAGCTCACACATGCCAGCCCGCACGCGCACACATCATTAGTAGATACCATCAGCTGCACTCTTCCTGCTGCTGAGGCGTGTTTGTACACACAATGGCTGTCTGAAGGCACATTAGTCAGTGGAAGCTTGAAAGTATTTCTCCTCTGCAACAGTGCAACAAGACAATGAATGCTGAAACGCTGTAATGAGCCGGTCCGCGAGCAGGTTGCAGGCCTGCTCAGGATGAACAGAAGAGTCCCACAACAGAGAGAGAGAGAAACAGAAGCAGAGGCTGAGAGACACTGAGATTATATCTCAGTAAAGCAGATGCACTTTAAAATACATGTTTCCTGGACTTCAGTTTAAATTAAATGGCTGTTTTCTAACACTAAAAGCAGAATGTTTTGAAAAGTGCTTTAAAATGGAGGGAGACATGATGCACTCAGTGAGAAGATGGAGATCATTTTTGATTTCCCACAGCCAATGGAGACATTTATACTTTTTTTGAACGACTAAACCACTCTAGCTGAATAACTGAGGGAGACAGTAATTCATGAGGAACTCTGAGCAAAGGCAATGTTTATCTTTCCTGTCTATGGATCGGTAAACATGGCCTGCCAGAGGAGAAGAGTGGAAAATGGCAACAGCATTTCCTCCGATGAAAAACTTTATCTTTTATGCCTTTCATCGCTCAGTGAAGATTTGCGGCCAAGTGGAGCAGAAGTTCAGCACCAAACTATTCTCGACAGAAAGAGCAGCTGCTTTTCAGACAATGGCTGAAGGATTACTGACATGAAATGCCCCATTTCATCTACAAACTTACAAACCACCTTGACGGACAGGATCACTGAACTCAGACAAGGATAGAAAACTCAAGCTGAGGACTGCAAAAGATGATCGGATACATATGAGAAACTTGAAATAAAGGGTTATAATTACAGGTTCAGGACTCGAGATCAAAACAGCACATTAATCATAGTATTTTCACCTGTTTTTTCCTAATTTGACATGACAAAATGTCCCATCAAAAAAGCCCTATACCTCTGAGTACACATTGCTTAGTGACACCATTCAGGGCAAACTGTCGCTCCGCACACCTTTAACCTAAACGCACCTTTTTTCACAGCAGACAGATCATCATGTCATATCAAGAGAAGCTGCCCTGGTATATCAGAGGCTGGACACTAAGTGAGCCATCATTAACACATTTTGTTTAACCTGTTTATGTCCTCATACGACAAGTTTGAAGAGGAAGAATCTGTGTTTCAGTCATCCAAGTACTCCAAAAGTACGAGGAGAACTATAAACACAATTTACTTCCTTTATTTTTATCTTGGCCTAAATAGCAGATAAGGAGGACTGTACTTCTGTCTGACTTCCTTAATGGGAAAGAGGCCATTCGCCAAAGTATTTACACTCCAACACTCTCTCTCTTAGACTCTGCTAGATTGCTTTCTTCCTGCTGAGGCAACTTTGTGTTTCTAAACCTGCTGTAATATTGACATATAAGACTGGGGGACAAAATCAAATACCTTGATATGGATACTGTGACAATATTATGGGGATGACTCTTGGTACTTTCATAAAACACTAACACAATGAGATTTAATGATAGGATATAATGGGGTAAAGGCAAGTATTAGAACAAGAACCTGAACCAGTTATTAATCTGGATTTAAACAAAATCGAAGAAAATACAAAGTCCCCTTCCAGGTATTCTCTAAGACTGACGACTCTCCTGTTTTTAAGAAGCGTGCTGAACAAGGTCAGGGATTGTACGATCGGTTACCAGACGCTTTCTGATAATTCCTCTGACTGAAACCATCTCAAATCCTTATAAAGATTCAGCTTGCAGATAACTCACCGAACAACATTCCCTTTGTCGAGTATATTACCATGCAATAGCAGAGTTTTATTGTTGAGAATAAAACACTGGAGATAAGCCCGTCTATCTTGTGGAAATCTGCCACGGTGTATTTACAAGAGGCTATTACATCTTATACACGGGCACCCGAGGAAGGGAGATCTTAAGAGCCAATTGGACCTTGAAAATATTATACAGTCGAGCTGTGGGGAGCTGAATTCAGGCTGTCACCCAAAAGATATCAGGCAAAACAATTAGAGGCGGTCTGCTCTGCCTTACACCAACTACTAACAATGACAGCGCAGTCACAAATCTTCTTTTTTTTGTGGCAAATAAAGGTAATAAGATTCAGGTTATTCTCCGGATTGGCTTACTGTGTATCCTGCTAGGGAGAAAAACCGAACACAAACCCTTCACAGACAGCAGTGGGGCATTTTAAATCTGCTGACATAAACAGAATAATGAGGACGCTCCACTGGCTGCTGAGAAGCCCTCTAATGAGGTCAAGTTTATTTTGATGCACTGGAGAGGTCTGGAATGGGAGGAGACTTTATATGGACTTTATATGGATACTAACCAAATATAACAGTGTGCCCAGCAGGGATCCACATCTAGACCACCGATCTTCTGCATTGGCATTAGAACCACGCGCTGAAATAATTAGGATTTTTGCAAACGTGAGCAGTATAATGATTGATCATGATTGCTGGATGATTTTTCTTTTTATGCTGCCAATATCCTTTTGCTGTTGTCCACTCATAGACATAGTGATTGCTTACTCTGTGAAAGCAGCATCCACACGATAGCTTTGCCCTCAGGCACCACTATCCTGCTCCCCTCCTTCTCTGTTCGTCTCGTCTGTCCTCTTCCAACATCCCTTTGTCTTATCTACTTTCTTCTGTTTTCCCTTTTCCTGCTATCCACACTTCCACATCACCACTCCTTTCTAACCTGCACCCCTCTTCTCTTTCCCTTTTCATCTCCTTTGTTCCTACTCAGACTCCTCGCCTTTCCTCTCCTCCCTCCTGCCTCTGTTGTGGCACTGCATTATTGATGCCAGCCTATTATGTGTCAGTGTGGTGGGAGGGAATGACAAGGATGCTGAAAGAAAGAAAAAACTGTAAAAGAAGGAAGGGAAGAGATTTGCTCAACAGTCTGTGCATAAAACACACTAAAGCAGACAAAGTAACACAAGTAAAAAGAAATATTGTCTCAATGATAAAAAGTTTTGTCCAAGTTGTAAGGAAAAATATAGTTAAGACTGTGAGATTGCATCAAGGTCTGCTTTGAGAAGTTTTACCAAAGTGACGTGGATAAAGGGAAGCTATCTGAAGCATCTGATTCATGTCGGTGACACACATGAAAAAACTAAACAAAGAAAGATGTGAGGCACGAGATTAAATCAAAGAACGCAAAACGTTTCTGCCACTTCAAGTCAAAGGTCGGCTTTGAAAATTGATGGATTAAAAAAAAAAAATCCATCTGTCTCCTCTGTAGTCTCACCTGCTCTAATGCAGCGATTTCTTATCAGTAAATTATTTAAATTGTACATTTAGGGTCAGCCTGCAAAAAAGCCCCTTTTTCGCCTAAAGGACCTTGAGAAGGAAGAGCAAAGATAAGTGATGAGAGAGAAGGACGGTAAAATGGAAAATGGAGGGACGGAAAAAACAAGCTGGCGATACATTAGCGTGCTGACTGGATGCTTGTATGTAGTGCTGCTTTGAGTGCACTCAGCATGTCTTCTGAGTGGTCTATAAGCAGCAGATAGTGGAATTAAGTACGCCGCCTCTTCCATGCACTCACTGCAAAGACATACACAATCAGTGAGAGGCAGCAGCTCTGCATACGGTGGAAATAACACAGGAAGTGCCTACAGCTGAGCTCTCAAATGAGTTCATTTGCAAAATAGAAGCCAGAAATAAAATAAACACACACGCACAATGAAAATGTACATGCTAGAGGCCATGCTCAATATCTTCTCTGTTGCTCTCTGCCTTTCCTTTTCTTTTTTTTCCTTCGTTTTGCTCTTACGAAAAAAGCAAAGCATGTGCGTTTCATCGTTGCCAGCTTGAGCTCCTTAATACTAAGTTATGCTGAATGCAGAGTCCTTGCAATAGCATGACTTGCAAAATCAGAGTGACTCATAGCAAACAATATTAATACAGGAAAAGGAGTAAACACCGCAAGGCCAGAAGAAGTCGTGCTGCTGACTGAAAGAAAGTATGGATTTATGTGAGTCTTTGGCGCAACAAAAGGCACATCACTTGAAGGAGACATTTTTTTAAACTATTACGAGATCACTTCTCCCCTGTGTGATAAACAAACACCTCTCTCTTTCACTGTCACTCCTGCCTCAACCTTAAGAAACTGCGCTTCTATACCGTTAAGTGCATTCTACGCATACCAATAACTGAACGGAAGCACTTTGCAGTCAGTCTCTCGCGTTTGAGATGAACTTAAATCTCTCTCTGAATAGGCAATCTCTCCTGGTAACTGCTGCAAACATGCAGAGATGCAGCCCGGCGTCATCCACAACACCACCCTCACCACCACCACCACCCAATTAATCTCCTCCATAACAAAGGAAGGCTTCTAATCAACACAGGACAGGGGCACAACAAGCATGATTATAGCAGGCAGATAAGGCAGATAATTGCAGGTGCTGTATAGAAGGGTGATTTTGTGCTTCTCCAACATTCAGTGCCGATAATCGAACTCAGATATAAATGATAAACAGCAGGGGGTCGGCAGCTGTCTGGAGCAGCATGTAATTGGCGAGATTGGAAAGTTTAACGTTGATTCACGGTGATTTGTGAATTGTTCAGTTATCTTGGATTGATGTGGAACAGCTGCCAAAACAAATAAATCTTTGGCCCCTCGACTTATCTTTTTCAAAATCTCAGGCTTCAGCTGAGAAAATTACAGCGTGTTTGTCTAAACTCTCACCCCTCTGTTAACATGGATTTTTTTTTTCCTACTCTGAGGAGCCTGCTGTGTGCAAAAAAACACCCCTTTTAGGATTTAAATCAATGCCATATACAATGGTTCTTCATCTTGCCAAACTGGGCAAACCTGGTCTCTAGCTTTATTCTAAAATGGCCCAGATAATCGTCTTTATCGGTTTCCTCCTCTTCCTCTGTTTAGTCCAACTTCGTTTGCATGCACATACGATTCATCTTTAGCTTACAGGACGTTGGAGGAGTGAATCTTGATTTCTATAGCCCTGTTTGACTGTGAGTGAACACCTTTTGAACACCTGGATTCAACTGATAGACCTTCTAGACTCATGGAGAGTGATAAATGTGTGTAGAAAGGAGTGATCCATCCACTGGACCATTACCACAGCTACAAAAGAGGAAGGAAAATAAGCGTCCTGTGTGTGTGTGTGTGTGTGTGTGTGCTTGGTTGCGCTCCCACACATGCTCACAAATAAGTCAGTGCTCGTAGACGTGTAACGGTTTTTGTCAGATGTGACATTCCTTCAGTGTGTTCGATCGACACTGAAAATGGAAGCCTCTTCCTCCCTCACTCTCTCTCTGCCAGCTTCCTTTCATCCCTCTCCGGCCCCCTCCTCTCTTGGGGTGAGAATTGCAAAATCAATAGAGCTAAATGGAGTTGCCGCGGAAGCCATTGAGTGTCCTTTCTAAGTGCTGGAGGAACAAGGACAGTGCGAAGCAGCTGTGACACCTCTTCTCCGTCCTCCCTCAGTCCACCACACTCACTTTTTAAACAGTCTCTACAACTGGTGTTCTCATTAGTCACCTTGAGAAACTGTAGCAGCTCCTATTAGTGGTGGAAGAAAAGTTCGATTCTTCCATGCATCGCGATTCTCTAGAGAATGACTATGTCTCGATGCAGATAATTTAATAATCGGAAATTTTAAAACTGAAATTAAGTTCGCCCGCTGCAACATTCAGTTCGCCCGCTGCAGAGCACTACAGAAAGCGCCTGCTGATTCTCTGCTATACATGCATGCGCACCGAACACACATGTGCAAGTTGCTTATGTTTGAGCAGAGACAAAATGGCTGCAATGGCTAGCAAGAAGGCTACAAGACCGGCACCGACTTCTTTGAAAACTACTGTATGGCAGGGTTTTGAGTTCCATTAAGTGGAGGGGAGAACTGACAAGACCTACACAGTTTGTAAGGTGTGTGGAACTCAACATAAATACTTTGGCAACACAACAAATTTATGAAACCACCTTACGTGATACCACCCAGAGTTGGGAGAGAAGCAGCGACCTGTTGCAGATGCCAGCCAGAGAACGATGAGCAGACTTCACACAGCTTCAACCGAACTCGAATTAAGAGAGTGAAGCTGATTACCAAATCTACTGCATTGGATTTAAGACCATATTCAGTTATGGAGAACGTGGGTTTTCAGACGATGGTGTTCACTGTAGAGCCAAGATACAAAATACCATCTCTGCTTTACTTCACTGACACAGCCACACCGACGTGCTACAGTGAAACTAAAACAGAAGTTTTGGACACTTTTAATGAAAGCGGGTAGGTAAGTAGCCATGTTTTAGTATGAGAGCTGATACATGGGTCCATTTTCTTCAATAAAATATTAGAGAAGGCAATTAATCTGTTGATTTTTTTTTAATGATCATCTCAAAAGTAGGAAGTGATTAGCAAACTCTGAGTGGCAAACTTAGATTTAATTATCATCATTATTTTTTGAAATCATGCATGGAAATGAACACAAAAAAAACCCTGAAAACTAATCAAGGCAATATTTTGTAGCTTTTTCAACTTAAAATAACAGTTTTAAGATAATTGGGATGGTACGGTGTCTTGTAATAGAGTGAATGGTTTCTCAGCCATTCCGCCCAACATCACATGTATCTGCACTGTGTAACTTCAGTGAGAGGGCAGGATCACAGCGTTACATACGTGTTTACTTCAACACACAAGTTCTCAACACATAACAATGTTTTGATGTAATGAGATTTGTTTGTAGTTAGACCCTACAAACTGTTTCAGACCTGGGATTTGTATTTACGACAGCGATGTTGCACTCTGAAACCGAACAATGCCGAACAATGTAATGAACGCACAGAGAAGAAGACTGAAAGGGGAGAAAAGGTGTAACGTGAAGCAACATGGACGAAACTGAACCAGTCAACACTGCTGACGATGTCGGTGAGATTCTGAGAAACAAGACGTCCCTTTACAACTTTATATTGAATTATTTGCCACATGAAAATCATTATAGGTACCATAAACTAGGATTCGTGTACATATAAATTACATGTAACACGAACTATATAATACAACCAGAGCTTTTGCCAAAAGAATAATAAATGTAAAAACAAACAAAAAACAAACAGTGCAGGTTTTTGTCTAACAAAGTAGTCAATTATATCTGTAAAATAAATACATAGTAGGTACAACAGAGAACAACTGAGGACATCCTGAGCCTCGACAGTGGATGCCTGTGCTTTATGAATTACAGCTTTAAATGAGAGCGATATCCCTAAAATGATTCACCTGTTCTTTTATTGAGGGAGGCACAGGGGGGAAGCATGAGTGTATTATCGTCTTGTTAGTGGCAGTTAAACCTGCAGAAAATAATCCTCCTAAGGGGCAACCTGGTGCTATCGCTGAGTCTGGAGTTGTCATCGTAAAATAATAACAAGGTAGGACTGTTTAGGGAAAGGTGATGTTTAGAATATCTTCAAGACATTAGAAACCGGTATTGTGTCGCTTAAAAACTCTGCACAAACTTAAAATGAAGGAGTTGATATCAAGACCCTCAAAGTCACGAGTCCAGGACTTTACTACCTAAAGAGTTTTGCCATTTTCAGAGATGAACTCATTTAAAGTGGTGAAAGCTGACAATTTTATGAATTATATATGTGAAACAAAAACTATATTGTTGGTTCTGACAATCATCATTCAAGATAAACAATGGCTGCATTTTCATTTGAGTTGTGGAGTCCAGTAAAGCTTTCTGACATCCAAATAAACAGACCCATAACCCAAAACAGGCCCTTGTATTTGCAGAAGGCTGCTGCTGCTGCCTGCTAAAACACTGTGCTCACTTCTCTTTGACGTGATATACTGTTTGCTGCTTTAGGGCACATTAAACAATGACACAGACGAACAGCAGTTTTTGTATTTGGCAGAAGCCAAAGTCAATAATTTAATCAAGCTGCAAGCCATGTTTTTTAATTACAGGAATTCACACATAGCCAGTTTCACTACTGATCGCTCTACTGCCATGTAAGAGCATGATCGACATTTGCCAAAACAATTGTCTGAGCTTGAGTCTTCAGCAGACATACTGTACCTATATACGCAACAGGTTAAGCTAATGCAGGTGCACTAAATTGTACCGTACATCACATATCAATCATGAAGGTGTTTTTTTTAGAGTCTGGTGTTTCACTTTGTCCATTCATGCTCCTATCATGTGGTTTCTCACGTTAACCTGCTGTATTTCAGATCAGTTCCCATTTATATTTAATGTAGAAACTCTGCACAAGTGATTTGTACTGGTGAGTAACTCATCACCTATTCTCTTTGACTGCACAGCAGGCATCGTCCGTGCTCCTTCTCAAGATCCATCTGAGAAGCAAACGTGATCCCTACCATCTATGTTCTGTTCATGTGTGTGGGAAAGAATTATAAAGAAAGAGAAAAAAAGGAAAAGATACTGAAAGAGAATGAGAAGAAGTGAGACTGAAATAGAAGTGAGTCTTGAGGTTGTTTGCGAATAAAACACAGCCGACCTCTTGGCTGCCCTTCTTTTTGTCACATTGGCCTCCGTAGGCCTCAAGAGAAAACAAACCGTGGACTGAAAAAACTTTTCAATCTACCTTTGACCCAGAACAAATGACCAGCTGGTTGAAAGAGTCACACAAACACCAGCAGAGATAGTGCCAAAAAGACACATGAGGATAAACCGCATCACACAAGAAGCAAAATCCTTAAAATCACTAAAAGAGTAGATGTGCATGCTGATTCATGGTCGCATGCCCAAGAGTACACCCACACGGAAAGATTCAAACACAAATCTCCAATAATCTGCTTAGTGAGCAAAAACTCCTGAGAGCTTGCTGTAATTATGAAGCATTTTCAGTGTGAGGTGGATATATGCTGTATCCCAAGGGTGAACAATTAGATTAGATTTACATCTACTATCCATTATTAGTGAGCTGGGGAGCGTCTGTGGAAAGGGGAGATTCCCGTGTAAGAGAGTTCATTGGCTTATCATGAAAATCACTCTGACTCCAGGGACTTTATTTTATCTTTACTGTAGGATTTCCTCTGTTGGCTGGCTGCCTGCTGAGCTGGACTGACTAGACACTCAGACGGATGATTCTCACTCAAGCGTCCAACTTACTGAGGTGTCCTTGAGCAAGACCTTTAATCCCTCCAACTCAGGTTACTGGTCTTGATCCTGAATTGCAATGTTTGTGCAGGAATAAGATGTCAGTTGTCTAGGACCTCATGTTTCTGTCTCTCTATCTGGACAAAATACCTGGATACTAATGCACAATGTAATTTAGAGGTAAATTATTGCACCATTGTGTACATCTGCAGGGTAATTCCGGTAGGAAAAGCACAGCTGCAACATTCAGCGAGAAAAGCATTTTATATAATTGTTGTTATCTTTCTAGCTGAAACAATTCATATGGTGCAACATTTTCATTTCAAAGGCTTTCTGTAGGACTGGAGTTTGACTGCAAATTAGTTCAACAAGTCTCCAGAACCATGACAGATAATAGAGATCTGCTGCTAGGTGAGCTATTATCCATAACCAAACAGACTTTCCAAATTGGATCTATGCTTGTGCTTGTGGGTGTGAGGTTCTTTGTGTGTGTGTGTGTGTGTGTGTGTGTGTGTGTGTTGGATAACTGTGTCTTCTTCCCTCTTATCTCCTGCAGCAAGTAGAAGAAAGTGATGGAGGGCCTGTGGTAATTAGAATGGAGAGCTTCTCCCTTCACTACGCAAATAATGATAGCCCCTCACCTGCTGTAGAAAATCACCCTCAATCTATGCTCGCACTCAAATAGGACACAGACAAGCTCACACACACATACACACACACTCCTCACCTGCTCCAGTTTCCAGTGGAACTCAGCGGGTCTGAAAGTGTCGACCTGAGTGAAATCTCTCCGGAGCAGAAACACCAGGCGGCAGTTGTGGACGTACAGAGAGTAATGGTGGCGGTTCATTTCTGCAACAAGAAGCGTGCGTTATCACACAGAGACAGAATATACATGCGCACAATTAGACATAATTCTACATCATTTAACAAGATTATGGCCTCTAGTTCTTTGAGGACACTGACTGGTGCACATAGGTAGAAAACCTACAATAACCAGAATGCACCAAAAAACACTCACAAGCTGATTGGTGACGCACTGCGAGTTGGGCACTGCTTGGTTTTGAAAAACGACACAGTAAGGCTGCTAGCTAGTAACCAACAATATTCTATCAGAGATAAACAGACTGAAATATGTTTCAAACGGCTGAGGGTCGTCACAACAAACTCCAGAGTACAATCTGTGGAACAATCTGCACTGTAGTTGGTACGACAGATGACACGTTTTACGTCATTGGCTTATTTTTGCCCGTCAAAGAGACTCTGAGTGTCGGCAAAATGAAAAAAGCTTTCCTTAAATTGTAGTCATACAAAACTGGCTGAAAATCGGCAAAGCTCCCTTTTAAATTTTCATATGGAGGCAGTTTGATCTCCGAAACCATCCACAAAATGTCAAACAGTACAGCTGTGAGAAAGCCTTTTCAGTCACTGCAAATGGGTTCTCCACATCAAAACACAGCTGTCAGCATGACAGAAAGGGTCCAGCGAGTGTGGTCACAGAGTGCACGCTGCTGGTGTGTCTGGTTTTTCATTATCGACTGCAGACTGTTGGAGATGGCAACGAAAGGCAAGTCCCACTTGCTCTGCTTTTACAATGCAGTAGATAAGCTTGAGGGGGTCTGAGGTGTGGTGTGTTCAATAGATTCACCTCTACATACACCCAAACATCAGAGAGATGAAGGCGTGCTCGTCCATCAAAGACATTGTTCGTGTTGCTTTTATGATCATTGGTGGCAACAGATACAGAGAATAAGTAATTTCAATCGTGTATAAGTGCATCAAAGCATGACAAGGCAGTATTTTTGATTCATCGTAATAACGGTCTCAACTCAAATGCAACCAAATTAAATGTCTTATTCTTTACTAACAGAATTATCATTTGCTGTCTGTCCATATTATTGTATTGTGTCAAAAGGGTTCACCAATCAATGACAAATACAGTTTTTATTCAAATAAAAAATGTTTTTAAGTCACATTTGAGTCACAATTTTAGTAGATTATTTTGTTTTATTCTTATAAAATAAATATAGAACAGTAATGATGTGATCTTTGCTCTGGTCTGTACAGAACAGTGTTCCCTTACATCTCTAGAATCAGATTTGTAGTCCAGGGAAACTCTGTAGCGCCACATAATTTAATTTAAAATGGTGTGTCGTGACACATTTTACCATTACCAACGAATTACAGCAAACATTTGAATTAGTGGGATAAATGTTAGCACTCGCTTTTTACCATGTGATTGGAAATATTGGGGTAATTACACTAACGTGTTTTGCTACTGAGATAATATTGCCTTAATTATCATGCTTATTTTTCTGTTTTTGTCCTTATTTCAGCCAAAGGACTGATGGTACGCAAACAGATCCGACCATCATACTAAGCCCTCTGCGACCATTCACATCCTGAAGCAAACAGTTGCAATGAAAGAAGGGTTTATAAGATTCTGATGGTCGACACAAACTACTCTGCGGTTTTGCATTACAAGATCAGACTACACATTTTCTAAGCTAATAAGCCATCTGTGAGACCATTGTGAGAGCGTGCAATGTGCAGATGGCTTGCTTAATTACACAGTTCAGGCAGCTCAGTACAGACGTGCAGTGGGGAAAAAAAAGTTTAAAGTTTTTTCAAAGGGC
This sequence comes from Diplodus sargus, assembly GCA_903131615.1. Taxonomy (NCBI): domain Eukaryota; kingdom Metazoa; phylum Chordata; class Actinopteri; order Spariformes; family Sparidae; genus Diplodus; species Diplodus sargus. The sequence continues at coordinate 20,636,027 of CAEMYA010000024.1, read as the reverse complement.
ATTTGTGCCATTGTGGGCCTCAGTTTGGGCTTAATTATCTTGTTATTTTGAAAGGATGTTTTTGATCATGTCATGTTGCTAGTATGTCTCGAACACTGAGGACACTTGGAAATGAAAGTTTTGAGTCAAAGAGCTCTAAGAATCAAGTCGTCTTCAGTATGCTAGAGCACGAGCAGACATGTTGCTAAATCGTAAGGAAATTAAGGGTCAAAGAAACTCTTTTGCCTTACTTGGTTTAATTTTCACTCTTCAACATGTTATTTGGAGAAAATTTGCTTCTGAATAGTCGGAATGTGTGAAATAGTTTCCTCACCGGTCTTGTCAGAGTTACACAGTAAGGTTTCCTTCTCAGCTCTGAGGCCCGGACTGGGCCCGTGTTTCATCCACGTTGCTATGGTGAACTGATCTGTCAGGTTCTGGGGCACGACATGGTCGGGAACATTAGCAGCCTGACGCCCGTCGAATCTGTAGATGAGGTCGCTGTCTCGGCCACTGTCAGTTAGCAGAGACGCTGTCCAGTTCGTGGAAGGGCCGGGGGCAGGAAGGAGGTCGGTGCTGCCCGATGCTGCACCTGGATGTGCCAATCAGACGAGACGGGCTGTCAAGACGGCTGCACAGAGAATCGACCTCGAGAGAAAACTGCTTCTCCAGAACTTTCTTTATTTCTACATGATTCTTTTAACAGAAGTTTGCCTACATCTGTTCACAACCTGATATTTTGTGAGCATGTCACAAATATAACTCTGACATCTGAGATCACTTTATGAGGACACAACATAATTAACAACTTACAACCATAAACTGATTGTGATTGTAAATGTGACTTGATGAGGACGACGTGTACAAAGCAAAACCTGTTGGAAATAATCATTGTAAAATACACTAAATAAATTCAGACTTTTCATATTTTCATTCAAAAACAAATGTGTTCTAATTAATCAGGAACATTCTTTGTCTTTTCTGTACATACTGTATATTTTACAGAGTAAAGCCATGAAAAACATTTAACGGTTTGGAAAAGTATTATTATTAAAGCATTCTACAGGATTAAAAATCCATGACAACTGGCATATTATTAGACTGCAGATGGTGAGATGTTAAGAGGTAATTTCTTCTTTGAATAAATCTTTCGCCTCTCATTATTATCCCGACCCTTTGTGCTCTCACAGTCCTCGACTCTTAAATAGCACCTCACTGTTTCAACGAGGCATTTCAATCAGTTTCTTTTCCACCGTTCAACTTTTACATACTTACATACAACTTTTCTTCTTTTTCTCTCGTTCTACATACCACAGAGCTTTTGCAGAGACTTCTCAGAGTACGTTTCCCGGTCGCAGCCCTTCCCGATGTGGTTGGTCTGCAGCTCCACCATCGCCTTCACGCCGGACAGAAGACCTCCACACGTTTCCAAGTGCATCTTGGGAAACAGCTGCCTGCTTCCAGTCCCTGGCTCATAGTCCACCCGCTTGTTCCAACCTGTAATGGTCAACATTTGTTTAGTGTTTTGTATAGAGGGAATAGTTCATTGTTTACACTACATAAGAAATACAATTGTTACAGTACCACGGTATATGTAAAAAGGCATCTGATGAGTGGCTCATATCTGCCTCACCTCTCAAAAAATTAGATATCTGGTCTGAGATCTCATATTCCTGTAAGTCCTCTTGAACATTTCATAACGTTATCTCACTCTCTCTCTAACTTGATCGTTCACACACACACACACACACACACATACACACACCAGGAAATCCAAGCATAATTACCATGTTGTACTTTTACAGCGGTCTGACATAAAAATTGAACATTTCTACCCACCATGAGATAGTTCTGTTTGACCCGTCTCTTTTAACACCACTCTGTATTTCACAAATTCTAAGAAACAGCAGTAGATAGCTTTTTTTGATGGAGACAATGGCCGTGTTCAGAATGTTTTATTCACATTTTTGAGGGCCACGTGTGAGCAGATTCTTATGTGATGTGAAAAAATTAGACTTTCCTCATCTCTCTTGGTTGCCTGGATCCGTTTGTGTAGGACTTAAGGTTTTTAAGTCCAAAGGATGTGACTTTATGCACGTTCTAGAGTGCCTCGTCTCAGTGCCTGAGATAGCAACAGTGGCTGACGTGGAGAAATGTTAGCTACACAGACGTTCAACGCAGCCTCTTTAATCATATTAGTGTGTATATGCGCACTTGAGTGCTTGAACTTATTTAATCAGAATCTATTTCAGCGTATTTATCTCTTTAAACAGTGTTCCCTGTAGGACACACATAAGTCCTCTGATCTTGTTCTCTTTACTCTTCTATATTTTAAGCATCATCAGAGCGCTCTCCAGAAATGTAGGACATAACATTTTATGTACTCCTGTAGGTGGTTTCATAATGAGCACGTGGGCCTTGGAAGAATGGCAGGCGACCACACAGGTTGGCAACTTTGGCATTTAGAATTTCCTCAGTAAAATCTTTCCCTGTGTCACGTCAAAAGGAGACTGAAAGGGCCCACTAACATGACAGGCCTGATAGAAAGGGGTGCTGACCTCCTCGTAACTGTCAGTCCTGTTGCCAGGTGTTGTATTTTCATTACCCGGGTGTTATATTTATCCTCGATGAACGAGAATCCCTAAATCACGGGGGTGAAAACAATTTCACAAGCTCCATTGTGCACAGGAAAAAGAGTGTGTGAACGCGCCTGTGAGTGTGTGTGGGTGTAGGTGGACACCTGGCAGTTCTTGTGAAGCTGACACCACATTTTATCGAGTCTCCTGAGACAAACATTTACAATGAGAAAAAACTGAACAGGTAGGAGTGAAGAGGAGTCTGAGGTGAGGTGCAGCAACATGTATTTAGCTTCTATGAATGCCAAGGCACCCTCTTCAAAAAAAACAAACAGCTGCAGCAGCTCTGCTGACCTTTGTACACAGATGATGAATAAGGTTACATAAACCAGCGACTTGATCTTCGAATGCATCCCAGCCATGTTTTATTCATGGGTTTTTGAGCTACTATGGGTTAATGGTTTTACAACAGGATTATGCAGAACGACCTCTTTTATGAGCCAAAACGCAAAGAATCATGCAACATTGATGAGGCTGTTAGCAGGGTATAATAGCAAGTGTTTCATTAACGCTGTGTGCCCATCTGAAGCTCAAAAATAATTGTATATTCTTTTCCTTAATAGCAAGAGAAAGATGTAGCAAGCGTTTTGTTGGGTTTACGGTCTGTAAATCAGTACGTTTCTGATAAAAAAAATAACACACGTTCCCTAAATTGTCGAATACTTTCTTTCTCAAGACCTACTGTGCTAAATTCAACAGCCCCTCTGAGCGATAATGCACGTGAAGATGACATTTAAATGAAGATTTAATGGCATTTCAGACTTTCTCAACAGTCTGAGTCTCTCTCACTCTGCACCTCCACTCGTCCGTGATATATACTGACATTTCCCTCAGTGAATGTCCTTAAATCCAAAATAACTGGCATTCAAGTAGTTTTGTACAAACTGAATTTCAATTCAAATTATCTTCTCTTATCTAAGCACAAAATGATATGTTGCTCCAGGCATGGAGGGAGATATTCCACATTTGAGTTAGCTTAACTGTAGCTGAAAAACATCCATTAAGCTATAATGAACACTTGTGCCTCATAGAATACAGGACTTGAGGCTGCAGTTAAATATTTACATATATACATTTCCCTAGATGTCTGCTTTCATGGAAACAATTATTTTTTGGATCACAAGTTTTCTGAAATTTTTGGAAACCTAGAAAGTAGATGTAACTCTGTAGATGTTTTATAAACCCTTCAAACAGGGAAGCCCCTGCAACTCAAATGCAGAGTATGTGATTCCTGCACCTAGAGGTGTCTCTCAACCACAACAACACAAAAGAGCAAAGAAGAAAGGGATCATTGGAGTTGTCTCCATTGTTCAACAACTACCACAGCCGTAACAAAATGGAACACAGTTACCTGGAATAAAATTACAGATTTGTGTTTAAACATTGTTGGAAACTTTTGGGGTAGTCTAATTTCACAGCTCACAAAATGAAAATGAAATACCTTCCATATGGTATGTTGAATTTGGCAGAGAACAATTTGCTTCCTGATTAAACGAGAGTTGTTTCTGTCATCTTCGGCTCAGTTTATCTTGGAGCTTTATAAGGATATGATGGGAAATAAAAACTGTTTTACTTCATGTTTACTTAAAGCCCTCAGATGATGAAACCTGAGCTCTGCATTATTTTGATGTTTCACTAACTACACTGCACACAGTAACACATATCCTGGTTACAGTAGGTCACTGTTTTTTATTTCCAGACTGTAAGAGTAAGCATCACATCCTCCACTGTTGCTTTGTTTCTCCCTTTCCTGCCTTGAGTTTCCTGTTCGTTCTGCCTCTTTCTTTATCCCTTTCTTCCTCCTCTCCCCCTCCTCTTATCTTTGCTCTGTCTTCCTCTTTCATTCCTGTGTGAGCTTGACTCTTGAGATGCTGTCAGTGCTGACAGGTGAAGCAACGGGGAGACGGGCCGGCTCGAATGCCAAGCTGCTTCCATGTTAAAGGAAGGGGGGAAAAAAACACACTCCAGTCAACTTTCCCTCTGGAGGTTTTTGTCAGGTCTTCTGATTTCCTCGAGAGACATTCATTCTAAAATGAGATCCAGTTCCCACGAGGGGAAGGATGTGCTTAAAAACTGCTCTGAAACGCCTGCTTTAGTTTTGATGGTATCACTTTATATCTGAGTTTGTTTAAACAATATGTCAGCGCACTTTATGCCTGCATAGTAATGAGTCAATTTCTGTCAATTATTGCACGGTACATTAAGGCGTTTTGAAAGTATTTCTCTTTATCTCTGACCTTGCCATCCAGGTTTGCAGACAGGCTTGACATCAATATGCACAGCCACATCCTCCTTCGCTCTCTTCTGACCACAGTCAAAGGCTGTCACCATAATCATGTAGCTCTGCTGCTTGTCATAGCTCAGCCGCTCTGTGTTTCTGATGTTACCTAAAGGGAACAAAAACAGAAATATAATTACCGTTATTCATTTATAGAGACATAAACTGTTGCGCTGATTTGACAACAAAAAAAAAAAAGCAAGAAACGCTTCCCGATAAGCAATAATTGAAACTGACTTTGCAAAAAAGAAAAGAAAAATATGTCTTTGAGTTTAGTAAAAGCCTTTTCCTGGAAACACAACGTCCAGTAACCTTGTGTTGCATTTGAATATCTAAGCCTCTTTGTAAGCAGTCAATGTAACGTTGCAATGACGGATTATCTACACCTGTCACCAGGGTAACGGTGTAAGCAGCCTGAGATAGAGGAGATGCTACATGCTTGTAGATTTTCATAAACCTGTACTGGTTATATACTGAGGCTACGACAGTCTAAGAGTGCAGCTCACTGTGGTATAATAACATGAATAAATGTTTAACAGTGTCGATTCTCTCAGTCATTTCCTGTTATGTGTGAACCTCCAGACAAAAAGTGAAATAGTAATAATGTGCCTTCGTGGTGTTGTTAACCTGCTTAATATTGGCCTTTACCTCTAACTCCTGTGTAGTTCAACACTTTTTAGACATTTGTATGCGTATGAATGAATCCACAGCCTCTTGAAGGACAAATAAAGTATTTTAAAATTAATTTAAGCATTCTCTGCAGTACAGGTTCTGGATGCTCTCCCCACGCTTGTGTGTGTTTCTTTCTCGTTATCAGCATCCAAACATGAACATTAGGTTGATTCTTCAGTCGGCGCCCTTAACCCTAACCCTAACCCGCCCTTTCAGAATTGTATACATTGGATGATAGGTCTTCTTCATCTTCTTTTTCAGTATTTTGTGTTTACTCTCATCAGCAGGTATTTGCTTACTTATGCTGTACTTACTAAACATTGGGGGTTTTTAGGGGTCAGTCTATGAAATTATGTCATTGTAGATGTGTGAAATCCATGTTTTGTGTATGAATTTGAATGTCCAGGTTATTTATATCAAACAGCTATTAATGACAATCTTCCAAAATGTTGAGGTTGCTTTGCACAACAGCAGATGGCAGGCTTGAAGATTAACATACTCAAAGAAGCCAGTAAACAGCAAGGAGATGAAGAGGGGGAGAAATTCCCCAGACTCCCTTTTAAAATCGCTCAACTTTGTGAGCTGTTGGGTTCGGAGGAACTTTATAAACTTTACCAAACGCTGCCTCTTACAACTCTTAAATAATGTGGGCCTTCTCCTAAATTCGGCATATATTACACATCAATTTCTTTCTTTGTGTAAAAAACATTCACGATCGCAGAAGGTAACTTGAGATGCATGTCGAGACACCGCGTGTTAACTGGAGAGCTGTCCCCTTGTGATCGGATCCCCAACGATGCATGTTGATGCCAGAGATAAACAGCCTCACAGTTTAAAACAAAGCAACATGGTGAGAATGCAGACGCTTCATAGAGGAGACGCGGAGCTGCATGACTGTCACTGTAAATAGAGTCCAGCCATCAATATCAATTGATGGTTTTTAGAATGCATCCGTGGTCTACTGTATATTTTATGTTGATTAAAGCTGATGTAAGATGGATTCGTATAAATGATCTCAGACTGTGATTCACGAGGTCTGGCTGGAGATGTGTGGGTTTGAAGTGTTTACAGTTTACAGGAAAATTGCTTTATGATTATAGTAAATGTATTCAAGTAGAGCTCCGTAAAAGAGCAACATCAAGTAGGGATTACAAACCCAGGAAGAGTATTGCAACAATCTTACAGTATGTTCTGAACATTAACAATGCAGCAGTGAGGTTGTTGTACATCTTGTAGAACATTACAGCAGAAAGAAAACAGGACTAACATTTTTTCCAGTTGACGATTAAACACATTATTTATATACAGTTGTTCCTCAAGATAAACAACAGACTTCAAAACAATGTCATATTCTTATTTTGTCATTCCGCATCAGTCATCGCCGTCACAGTCTTTCTCTGGACCTGTGAGGACAACTGAAGCTATTTTTGTTGTTTGCATCCGGAGGCTGGGCTGTATAAAAGGCTGTCACTCTGATTGTTGTCGCAGAGAAGAGGAGAGAGGAGAAGGAAAAGAAAAGAGGAAAAAAAAAAA
>CAEMYA010000024.1:20617420-20628907 GCA_903131615.1 Diplodus sargus | reverse complement strand
AAAAGAGGGCGGATCAGAGGAGAGGAGGTGCAGCGAGCACAGGAGAAATCAGCTCAGAGCACAGCAGTGCAGAGAAGACAAGAGCTGAGCTTGAAATGTCAGAGGAAGAGAGGTGAGCGGGTCAGAGGCAGACAGTTCCTACTTGAAGTCTCCAACAGTGACTGTTTGATCCGCAGCTGGTGTGAACACTCACAGTTCAGCTTCTGGAAATCAACTATTATTTCAACAACAGCTGAGCTGATATTTCAATTTAAGACATTTCATTCATGTACTTCAGTGTAGTTGAGCGAATCTATACAAACCACATTCCCTTACAGCACAGTGTAAACCAGGAAGCTATTTATAAAAATGTCGATATGACGTCAATCAGTATCTCTTCATTTAATGATGTTGCAGAAATTGGATGTGGGTCTTTTAACAGGTTAACACTATATCCACTCAAATTAGGGCTGCAACTAACAATTAATATTCATTGTTGATTATTTACACAACCACACGACACTGCTGCACAGAGCAGACAGTTTATATGTGAAGCTAAACACAGCGTAAAACCAGTAACACAGATAATTGCGGCAGGCTAACATAGAGAAGTAAAGGCACCAGAAACACATTTAAGAAGTTTAAATCAGAGCGTTTTGACTTTTTTTCCTAAGAAGTGACTCAAAACGATTAATAGTTGGCAATTAATTGAATAGCTGACGGCTAACTCAACCGCTGCAGCTCTCAATTCAACCATAGCGAACAGACGTCTCAAACTCTGCATCTGCAGCGACTGTCTGAATAACAACAACTAAAATCTGAACCCTGTTGTTGCTTTTATTGAAGTTAAATGTTATTATTTGCACTGCCAAGAAGATTCGGTGCCGTACAGGATTTCTCTCGCTTAAAACAAAGGAAGTGTTTTTGACTGTATTTATCTTGAATTCACTGTCTGCGTGAAGATGCTCATCTTATTTGATATCTGGATTTAGAGACACATACTGCAGCACAGCCCATTTAATTCTGTATTTTATCTTCCCTCAGTGCACAGAATTACCCCCTTCAATAAAGCAGGTCTAAACAATGTGCTGTGTCTTCGACTTTCTTCCCAACCAATATTACTGTGCCTGCGAGGAGATCAAATCAAATGAGCCCGACTACTGTAAAATACAGAGAGCAAAAGACCAGGAGGTTAAACTCAAGAAGCAATGAGACAAAATAATAAAAACAACCCTGAGAGAGAGAGGAGGGGATACGTACAGTAAAGACTGATCCACTGGTAGAATTCAACACACATATACACACACAAAGCCCTCCAGTCTCCCTTCAGTTTGGATTACGCTGCACTTAGATCAGCACAGTGTGGATGCAGAAGCTCAGGGAGAAGGCGGCGCAAATCCCAAAGCTGGAATTTTATATAGGCAGATACGCTCAGAATAGCTCTCAATCAGAAATAAAACACTCTACACCAGTGAACTAGGACTGGTGTAAACCCAAGAAAGAACAAAGGAAAACAGAAAAAAGAGGCTGTCAGAGTTAGGAGGATCTTTGTCGAGTAACTTTTGAGCTACACACTGATGAAAAAAACATCTTCACGGATCACAACACCACCGCAATAAAAAGAGGAATCAGCGACAGTTGTCTACTTGCTTTTTAACTTTTCATTTCTCGAAGAGTATTCAAAGTAATCTGTTTGGTGTACACCTATAAAAAGATGAGTGTCGCAGTGCTCCTGTGTTAAAGTTTAAGTTTTATAACCAGTTTGTGGATTTTTACAAAATCTGTCATCTTCCACCCAAAACAAACAAGCAAATGTGACTCTGCTGCTTCAAAATCAACCGCAGTCGCATCATTTCTTCACACGACGTTGGTTTCTGTTCACTCCCTGCTCCACGATTCAACTCTAGGTTCAGTCGGTCTGAGCTGGCTCTCTCATGTCTATCTTTAGTCAAGACTTGTTCATGTTCACACATGGTTCAGCTGGTTTAGATCATAGAAAGCACATATGCAAATGTTGCTGCAGAATGGCTTTTAGCTTTAATTAAGACATTTACCATGCCGTTTGAATTCAAATGAGGGAAAAGCACTGCAAGTAATGCATCTGAAGCATTTCTGTGTATCTCAAGTATTAGTTTTAATACAAATAATGAAGTTCCTGATGCTTTCACTAGCAGACTTAAAGGACGCCTCATTCATGTTTGATTAAAAGCGGAGGTAAAAAGTTCAGCCTTCAATTTAGAAAGAGCAGCCGAACCACAAGCTCCATTTTTGAGTAGGTAAAGTAAAACTGAAGTAAAATTCATCATTTAGCAGAATAAGCCTTTGGGTTTGTTTTTTTTTGGGTGAGTTTCAGGTTAGGTAAAACTGTTTTGGTTAAAAAGCGAAAAAACAGAATTACTGCCAATGAGTCAAGTTGCACTTTACATCCATGTCTTTCCAGTAATATATCCAGGAAAACTGGAAGGAATTTAGTGAAATGTACTCCGTATATTTTTGGCAAAATGGAAGTCATCACAATATTGACATGTATGATGTCAGTGAGTAATTTCCAGTGACAAGTTGTCGACTCTGGTACTGTCTACATTTAGTAGAGTACACATGACAGATAGAGAGCTTCATCACATGCTGCAACAACACGCTAAAGCTAAAAGTCAGCTAAACTTCTGAGCTTATGGCGCGAGTACTTAGCGTGTAGCGTCACTGAGGGAAACACAAAACAGTCAAAGTCCTCGTCTGTGTTCACATGCTTGGCCAACACAGCTGACTGTGATGAAACATGAGGCTGTAATCATGACAGTAGACTGTACTTAAAAAGGGATGTTGCTGATATGAAGCTACAAATTCAAAAACATGGAAGAGAAGAAATTCAGTATCCGACCAAATGTGAATTATGTCTAGATCTCAGCTTCTGTTCGAGTGTCATGATGTTGAATAAAGACCAGAAAAGCTTTTTTTTTTTGCAAAAAACTATGATGTCACCGTGAATTTGACCCTTGACCTTTTGATAACATAACATCGTCATCTCTTCATCATTTGATCCGACATAAGACAACGCTCTCAACTTTGAATTCTTGGGTTATGGCCAAAAGAACGTGTTTTGTGACCATCAAAACCTAATCAGCTCATCTGTGAGTCCACCTGGATGCCAATTTTGCAGAAATTCCCTTCAGATGTTCTTCTGATATTGTGTTCACAGAAATGGGAAAGACATATGGACATCCTAAAACCTGCAAATTGGCCACACCTCTAACAAATACGTCATTTAAATAAAAATTTCCAATTAAAAAAAGCCCCCAGGCTTGGAGACCGTCTCTCTGTGCTCTCCTAGTTTCTCCTTCTGACACATACATCACTCCTAATCACATCACCAGCTATAACTCCAGACGCTCATTCACCCGACCCAGACTCTAACACACTTACCATTTCGGTCTATGGCAAATGGCGTCCCTGCAGTGACAATTTCATAGTTGCAGATCTGGCTGTACTGTGGCGAACAGTCTTGGTCCCAAGCTTCCACCTGAAACATGACAACATCCAGTTGGTCAACACCTGGTGTGCTGTTAACAACACCGCAGAGATGCCGTTACAACACCACACATTCTTGACTGATTGAGTTTTTGTGGCACTATTAAACCATCTTAACCTGCAAACCAATCCGTCAGCCTGAAGTATCAAACAGAATGTAACTGAGCTAACTAAATACTATTAACATTAAACTACAATATTTAAGTACCTGTAAAATGCTGTCGTAGATCTTCCCTTCTGTCACTGATGCCTTGTACAGCGGCTCGCGAAACACAGGGCAGAACTCATTCACGTCATCCACCTGGATGTGAACCACCGCCCTGAATGAATGGAAGGAAAAAAGAAGGGAAGCAGAGCAGGAGAGAAGTGGGAAAGTAGAATGCAAAGAAAGTAGAGTGGAAATGATTGATGGAGAGAGGGAAGAGAAAGGACACAGGGAAAGAAGAGATGGATGGAAGTAACGAGAAAGGAGGGGAAGGCAAAATCTCTTTAGGTCATTAGAGATAATTAAAATGAATTAAGACCAAAAGTGTTTCAGTGTTTATCTTAAGAACAGTGGCTATGTGGAGGCACAGAGAGAGGGAGAGGAAAACAGTTGCTTGAAGATTTATTTATGGATTTAGTCCTGAAAAACAGGTTTGAGGAGAATTGATGAAAAAGTACCGCACATACAGGTGAGGTCTTGTTTATTTATTGGCATATCTTTGTGAAATGAGTTCTCATTACCATTTAATGCTTGCAAAGTTTTATTTAACAGTCTACTGGCACAGACTGATCCACAGCAGTGTGGGGGGTGGGTCCTAATTTATCTCTCTTTCAATATCCTCCACATAAACACACAACCTCGTGTGCCGGATGTGGCTGCAGAAGATATCAACTACGCACTCTGATAACATTTGTGCTCTAAAGAATATAAATGAAGCAATAATTCAGATGTATTGTGAAGTTTTTCTCAGCAGTGACCTTCCCTGACAACAACTCACGGTGTATCTGAAGAAGCACATCTGGCTAATTAATGACATTAGCTTAATGAGGCCTATTTAAAATGTCACGCAGCGATAATGTCACGCACACACACAAGAGCACCGCACATCATTCATCATCCGACCGGCGAAATTCATCACCGATCCCTGAGCTGATAAATCTCCCTCTCCTCTTCCCTTTAGTACAGAGCCTGCGGCAGCTTATTTTAGCAGCTCCTTTTCTCCGAATGAAGCACCAGAGGGTTTGATTTGCTGCTGTCCATGCCAGTCCGCCTGCCTGTCAGTCTCATTCACATAGTCCTGCCTCACACACATACGGACGCAGATGATATTGATGGGCCATTAGGGGGACATATCCCGAGAAGAGAACTGCAAGTCTCAGCTGTCACTGCTGCCGTACTGAGAGATCTTATGGAAAAGAGAAAACAAAAAACAAAAGAGAAGACGGAGGCAGCAAAGATGAGATCTGATTATAGTTTAAAGCTACTTTTCTCTATAACTTTGAGCTGCAAGTGTAAAATATAACGCTTAAGTTACAGTCTGTCTCACTGTCATTTATTCAGTCTTGTCTCCATCTACAGACACCAAGACAAGTGGCTGAAGCGCTGCAGTGGGATTAAAATAGAATTCCTTCATTTTTTTCAAAGCTGGGTTCTACATTTACATGTTAGGGTGTGTAAATGATTCACACTAACCAAGACCTTTGGTATCAGTCCAGTAGATCGCCTCAGCTGGCAACTGCAACACAGCTGCAATGGCTGTCACGTCAACCTTAGAGGTGACTCCGACCGTCAAAGTAACGTCGACTTGAAGTGCTTGTTTTTGCCACTGAGAGACTGAGGTTGTTAATCTCAGTATCTAACAACATCAATCCCAACGGAAGGGATTTCTATGGAGACCTTTATGTTGATTAAAAGGATCCTATCTGTAACCAGATACACAAGTCTCATTCAAGTCTGGCTCTGAAATCTTGCAAGAGGTGAGTCGTTACAGCTGTTGCCTCATCTTTACCTTTGGAAATAAATTATTGCGGGCAGTTCCTTGAGGCAAACTTGCGAGATCCACTTTCCAACGTCATCTTCCTGCAACAACTCACCTCTATTGACACTCAAACGAGTCCCAAAAAAGATCTTGTTATTCACTAAAAAAAAGTCATTTTTTGATTGCAGATGTGAGCCAGCTGAGGAGATCTACTGGGCTGTTTTTAAGTCTTTTTGTAAGCATGAATCATTTACACACCAAAAAGAACAAACACACACTTTCACTAAATCTCAGTCTTCTATTTTGCAGGAACCTGAAACCTCTCATACACAAATTAGTTTTTATCTCTTCTGTTTTTTTAAATTTGAATCATGCATGAAACTAAGACGTAAATGTGCACAAGCATCATTGAATTTTTCCTAATTACATTTCAGCCATTTAAATGTTAATTTATGAAAAAAAAAAGGAAAAAAAAAAGAGTGGGTAGGCAATACATCAAGGACATCAGCATAATGCAGTTTAGCACGGCGGTGTGCTGTTTAGTAATTGCAATGTTAAGTTAATTAACACAGTCAGATAGGTGTTAATTAGACTCGGGTCATTTTTAAGGGTTTATTCTCTGGTAACGTTGAGCAAATATCCTGCTGCTGCGCTTTTGTCCTCTGTTTTTCATACGCTGTCAGGATTCTCGAGACTTTTTTGAGAACTTCAAACTCTTTTCTCTTCAGCTGCCTTTGGAACTTTAAATTAAATTACTTTTCATTTAAATTATTGTTTTTACGTCATGTCATCCACCCACTTTAAATGAGACTTATTTTGACAGCGAAACAAGTGAGTCGTTCAAAGATAAGAAATAATTAGCAGTATGTGACAGCTTCAATACAGGAACTGACAATCATCATTTTCATAATTGAGCTTTTAGGCAACATAAAGAAAGTTTCAGAGACACAAACATGTCAGATAGCCAGTGGCTAGTTAGTTAGTGAAGTCATGCATAAAGCTTTTGAGAACATGTGCCAAACACTTTCTGACTGACGGACAGATGAGGCTGATTTGCTCACAACAAAGTACAAAATCATAACAGAGTAAAAGAGATTGTTCTAATGCAAACTGAAGATTTTAAGCCTCAAGAAGCTCAAATGTGTTGCAGTGACAGTGAATTAAATAGTTTTATATGTCATTAATATATTTCAGCTATTTCTTCAGCCAGTTATGATCTTGTTGTCAGAATAGGTTCCTCCAGGCAAAATCCTGGTTTGCAGCAAAAAATATTAATTGTAAGCCTCTTAAAATGAAAATTAAACACAAATATGAAAACCAAATATTGCTCCAATACATGATTAATAAGCTTATAACGTATTCTGAACCATGTACAATAGGATAGTGGACACAAATGTCAAATAACAGATAACTAAACAGATGTAATAACACACAGCATGATAGTATAAAGTTATTTCTAAAAAAACTAAGAAAAAAATCACGTTTAATATAAAGATGTGAGGTCTGCTGGAAAATTTGACATCGTTCAGCCAAACATGGTGTGAAACCACAAGCTGTAGCAAAAACACACACACACACATACAAACACAGACACACACACAGACACACAGACACACACACAGAAAAACATGTTTGACTTGATCTGTCTTATTGAGCTAAATAAACCCACAAGTCACGAACAGACGCTGGCTGACTCACTTGTGGGATTTCTTCCAGTCGGCCCCGCTCGGTCCGGCCCCACAGTCGTAGGCCTGGATTATGAAGGTGTACTCTTTCTGGATCTCACAGTCCACAGGACCACTGGCCCTCAGGACTCCTTCTCCTGATGTGCGATTCAAAACCACTGCCTCAAACGGAGCGTCCTGCCCGTAGATCTTAAAGGCACAAATCTCCCCTGAAAAGAAGAGGAAAGACAGCAATGTCAGCAATGAGCCGTCACTGTTGAAGTGTCCGAGATAGTATTTCACATCCAAACTCATTCATTCTCCTTCTGTGCCAAATATGGGAAATATTAAGGACATGTGAGGACAGTCAGAGACAGAGGGGTAGAGATACACATCAAGTGAGAATTGAAGGAGCCAGCGCTGAACACATTATTTAGATAATTTTGAGGAAGAGGAAGTCATTTGTGTATCTGGACATCTTTTCATGAATCACGTGAGTTATGGAGAAGAAAATCCAGTGAAAAACCACAGAAATATAATAAGTCTTGACATGTCAGATCCCCAACAGAGGGTAAAAATGTTGCTCAGCATGTGGCTCATCAAGGACTTAATATGGAGGCAGTTGGCACGACTATTATACTATCATACATCATGAGAGAAAAAATCTGAGACTTCACTCGACAATGTGGGAACAGGGGGAACATTTTAAAGCCTGCATTACAGTAAAGTGATGACATTTTGTGAACTCACCAGACTGTTCTACCTGATCTAACACGTGCCACTTAGTCTTATATCCACATTACTGTTGGTTAGCTAAAAATCGATTGGGGTATTACAACGCATATGCAAGGCATATGTATGAATGAACAGAACATGGGAAAACCTTTCCAGTGGCTGAATACTTTTCACTGAATCACTTTTTTTCATGACACTGCTCGTAACATCTAATTATCTTGCAAAGTGTTTCTTCCTTCTTCCCCCACCCTCACCACAGCGGTAGCTGCCAAATAGCTCATATAGCTGAGGATGGAATCAAACTGTGAGTAATGAAGTGAAAACCAACAACAGACACTGCTGACATTTTCTTTACAGCACGGCATCACTTCAAAAATCAGTAGTATACCGTTTCTGGACACAGTGATCTTCGTAAGAAGGATTTGCTCACAAACAGCACAGTCTACAGCTCTTGGGGTGTGCTTAAGAGAAAAATAATTTCTGATATGTCTCAAACTGTGCCAGCCCAACAAAAGATGGAATTTGTCGTGCTCACAGAGCGTTCTATCATCTGCGCCAGTGTATTTTGTTTGCCTAACACGTGTGGGTTTCTGCGTGCAGATCTGGTTGTGAGTCTTGAATCATCTGAGGGGTTCATCCCTTGCACAAGTGTTCATTTCAGGGATTTGGGAAATCTCTTTGCACAGAGCACAAAAAGCTGCAGTGCTCTGACCCTGTGCCGGCTGATATCTCACACAACATAGTGGGACACAGCGGAAACAAAAAGCTACCTAGCTCTGGGAATTCTGCCTGCGTGCTCAAACCCCACTGACAACACAAGGACAAAGTTCCCACTCGCGAATGGCTTCTTTCCACTTCTGTTCCGCTTTTCTTCATATCCCACTGTCATGCGCTCCGTCTTACAGCCACTTATTTTCTCTCTCTGGTTTCCTTTTAACCTGATTCAACTTTTTCAAATCCCCCTTCTTGGTGAAATAATGATGCGGCCAAACACAGTGGGCTTCGAGGTTTGATCCCTAGCCAATTTTCAAGATGCCTGCCCCTCCTGTTTGCCCCTTTGAGGTGTTATCGGAATGAAATGCTTCCCCATACGGCAGTGGAATGTCGTTTGTATGTATAGAAAAATAATAAACACAGCGGGGGTATGGAGGAAGGGCGATAAGCACGGCCTTGATCCTGCCTGCATGCACACATTCATTCACACAGACTGAGCAAATATGGTCTTAGATGGGACCAAAGAGACAGGAATACGGTCTGAAAACACCACTGATTATGCATAAACCTGGACTTAGTGGTGGGGAGTGGGAAAAGGTGCCTCCACTTAACAGTTTTGGGTTGCATGCAAGTCCATTTTCCGCTCCATCTGTTGTGGCAAATTCATTTTTTTTTCTGGATTACATTTAACAGGAGTACGTAACAGAGCCATGAAGTGAGGGGAAAGATAGAGTGACCGACAGAAGAGGAGGAGGAGGAGGAGGGGGAGGAGGGGTGTGCCAATGTATATGTAAATGTTAATGACACAGATTTGAGACCGATTCCCAGCATGTCAGCAAATGTGTACTTCCCAGAAACGCACACTCACTTTCAGTCCTGCCACCAGCCCCACCGGGGGGAACACTATAATTCCTCGGAACCGCGGTGTATGGATGAAATGAAGTCTAATCTCTTGCTCTATACGTCATGAGGGAGAGGTGTTGCTTTTCAGAGTAAATATCATGGATTTTGCTTCGGGGGAGTTGGCCTGTTGCCATGGCAGATTGAGGGTAAAGTTGAGGAGTCAGCAAAAAAAAAAAAAGGTTTGATAATAATGCTAATCTAAAATAGATGGCACTCCGCAGGAAGCTTGAGCGGCATAAACTGCACTGACAGAAAATGTCAAGCTGTCGGGGAACATGTATTTCATGGGATGTTAAATTGCCAATATAATGGAAACGGACAAGATGGAGACAATTAATGAGAAAATTATTCTATACAGGATAACTCCAGTCGTCACAAGGAGCCACAACAAATTTGTGCATTCCTACCGTGAGTAATAGAGGATGACAGAGCATTTAATTTCTGACAAGTAATTTTTTTCTATTACACTTTCCATTACTTACACTTGGTTTCCAATATCCATGGCTGTTTTTAAAAGGGTATCTCAAAAACCAAGTCTATCTGGCTGGATCTTGATTTCCCTGAAACCCATTTTTTTAAGATAATTTTACATGCCTCTTGATACGCTTTAATTTGCTATAATTGCCTGTTAGTCTTTCCACTTTGTGGATTTTGAAACGGCACATTAAACCTTTGCATCTCAGTGAAAGGAATAATAATAATAATAATAATAAAGTAAAAATATAAACTTCCACAGTAAACAACATGAATAATGAACCCAGGTTTCCAATCAAAGACTGCATTGAGAAAACAGATCAGCCTTATTTGTAGATGTATATTCAGATGCTGTTTTACTGGGTATATATGGTGGAACCTGTAGTTATAACAAACGTAGTCATCTACAAGTTGTACAATTTACAAAATTAGATTAAATATCAAACCAGCCTTCTCACAAGCTCATTAAAATATAGGTTTGGAAACCACTTAACACAAGAAAGACTAGAATAAAATATAAATAGATACCCAAAATTAAACAGAATAAAGATATTTTTTCAGCTGACATTGATAAGAGATAATCATCGTCTTCTGATACCGATATTTTTGTGTTAAAGTTTTTGTTAAAGGAAGTTCCTGGCCTGTAGTTTACACACATCTGAGAGTAAGAAAAGCTCAGATGTAGTGAGCGAAAATTGATTTAATATTCAAGGATTTGTTTGTTTAAACGCGTTATACGATATGTTTAAGTCCAATAAAAATCATGTATACCTAAAACAGAATGCGAGTTGAGAAGACGAAGAAAAGTGAACACAACAACCTTTCCCAAAGCACAGGGGTTACTACAACAGAAAATCAATACTTTGTTTAGGTTATTCTTGAGAGAGGAGAAGACAAACTGGGGTCAGGATCTGTGAGCTCTGTCTTCAGATGTGAGGTGGATGTCAAGAATACAATTATGTAAAAAGACAGGCTGCTTTAAAATACAGTACAGGTACAACTGTATACTGTCAGCATGTAAATGAAAGAATATATCATGCTGTCCAACACAATGTGATCCACATCCAACATCAGTGCGAATGAATTAGGGCCAGGAGTGAAGCCTTGAATGTAGTGACAAGCTAATATAATGCCGTTCAAAGAAACATCCCTCTTCTTTAGATTCCAGCGGTTAACAATGTGACGCATCACCTCACATCCCGAAAACGTGAGCCGAGAGGCGCTGTACTGTGACAGCAAAAATTTAAGGGGCGAAAAGCCTCAAGTGAACCCTCTTTCTCGACGAAGCCTCAACAGAGAAAGAGGAAATTCAATCATGTTAATTCCTCCTCTTAATCAAATACTGTTGTGACTCCATCTGGTGTGTCTGAGCGCGTTTGTCTCTGCGTAGAGCATTAGACATCAAGGCTTCAGTATCAAGATTTGACAGTGCATGTATGTGTGTGTGTGTGTGTGTGTGTGTGTGTGTGTGTGTGTGTGTGTGTGTGTGTGTGTGTGTGTGTGTGTGTGTGTGTGTGTGTGTGTGTGTG
>CAEMYA010000024.1:20588974-20614245 GCA_903131615.1 Diplodus sargus | reverse complement strand
ACAGACAGATGCACTATCCCCTTCACAGCTGTTCATTAATCTTTCATGTTTCATTACAAAACATATAATCATGGGTCTGGCAATTATAGCCTAACAAGTTTATTGTTTATTAAATGATTTATTGTACATTCACAGGGCACCTGACAGGCAGTGGGTGCTCAGCCTTTTCAGCAAATGAGACACATCCCAACTATTTTATCAGCTGCCGCTAATAAAACAAGAGAACAAAGGCTTGTATAGCCTACAGTGCACCAGGTTTCAAAATGCAACTACTGAACCAGAGGCTGCTCTCTCTGCTTTACACCTGTGTTCTGACACAACACAACCGCACTTACACATCCGAAGGCGGCTGCCTGCCACAGCGCAGGACAGAGACAGAAATAGGGCGAATGCATCAGGGATTTTCTAGTTTGTTCTGTTTTTTGAGCAACAAAAGGAACACGGAAATATTGGGAACTTTTTACTGTAGCAGAATACTTAATTGCAAAACAAATGTGTTACATTACTCAGTACAACAACGAAATTATGAGTACCCCAATGACGTAAGTATTATGAAGCATTAAACAGTGAACTGCCGTTCAACACAACATTTACAGCAAATTAACTAACCATGTTAGCTGAGTACAGTTTGGAGGTAAAGTACTCTGAATGCTGATATGTTTAACTACCATCTATAGATGATAATACAAAAGTGTAAAGTACAGAAACAACAATTCGATTCGGGACAGTTGCATTTGTTTAGGGACGCTTGAAATTGGTTTTTCGAGACAGTTCTGGGACTGTGATGAAAAAAGTTAGCCTGTAGCCGTGGAGTCTGGCACAATGTATCAAAGGTTGGATCACAAAGCAAGTCTAGTATTCACTTCACTGGTTCACAAAAAAGCAGGAGGACAATAAGGTAAGAAACCTCCTGCAAAACAGTAAAAGAACGCCCGACATATGAGCACTGAGGAAGACAGCAGTGACATGCAACACAGAGGAGGTCAGAGAGATACAAAGAGTGGATTATAAAGTGATTGGGAGGAGAGGAGAAGCTGTGGGGGGTGATAAAAAAAGGATATAGAGCGATAGCTACAGTGTGTGAGATAACTAATGCAGGTATAAATAGCACTATCAACCTCTTGAGTATCTCAGTGTGCTTCCCCTCCTCCTCCTTCTCACCTTCTCCTCCCCATGTTACTTCTAACTTCCTCTGCAGCAGATTTCACAGCGGTAAGCAATTTATTCAGGTCTGAACATCGGCAGCACTCAGACGCACCGCTCAACCTTGCCCTCTTCACCCCCAAACACGCCTCGACCACACTTGTTTCTACCCCCGTGCTCACCCTCCTCCCTCCCTCCTCTTATTCACAGTCACCTGCTGTTGGTAAAAACTGACAGCTCACTGCTCTCCGAGGGTCACCAGTTGACACTTAAATGGCTTCTTGAAGGGAATTTCACAGTTTGGGGGCGCTTGTGAGAGCAGGTGCTTTCTCACAAACACATACATATGCATGCATATCTAACTATAGCTGTGTCTGTCTGTCTGTGTGTGTTTTATTTGCATAGCTAATGAACCATTCATTTGAACTACTTCACATTTGGCAAAATGGGGATAAGCGTGGTGCAATAATTCGCTGTAGAATGTAATAATAAAAAAAAAAACTATACACATAAGCAGAAACCCTGAAGTTAGAGCCACTTCTCTAATCCCCCTTCCTCCCAAATGAGACATAAAACAAATAATTTGTCTGCTTGAGGCAACTTCTTTTATTCCGAATTTTCATCTTTGAGAGTGCAAAGACAAGAAAAGAGTTCTGCATCTCGTTAGCATGACCTCATTTTGACCATTCTTTGAGGTCAATTTGCTCTCTTTGTCAATCTTTTCCTACTTAGCATGATCTGTCCATTATCTTTTCAACCAAATCACCCCTCTCCGTGGTGACATTCATATCATTGTGGCTCTTTTCTTTCTGTGGCATGGTTTCTGAGATAATCAGAGACGGCCAGGTACAGCAGGGAGTCTCCATAAGCCTCTGAGCTGTAAATGTCACTGTGTCTCTGACGACGACCTTTGTCAGCTCAGGAGCTCACTGAGAAGAGAGGCGCATGGCCCACTGATTTCTGGAAGACACACATTCACATGCACATACACAGTCGGAATTTGTGTTGCATGTACACGCTTCACTGCACACAAAAATACAAACACTCCCACACAAGCAAACTCACCAACACACAGGACATATTATAGTGTTTTGATCTAAGTGTACTACACTGAATGTGTGCATGTTCGAAGTTGTGATCTTATTGGCTGAATTCAATGATTGGGTCACTCACACCTGTTAGACTATCCCTGTTTATTCTACTCTCACGCTATTTGCTGCTGCATCTCAACATCCTCCCTGTGTGGTGGATTGAATTTGCTCCCTCTGCAGAATCGTCCTCACTGCTCAGATTCATTTTAGAGCTTCCTTAAAACATCAGAGCATAAACTGTAAAGCCATTTGCTATAAATGGTCAGCTGCAAGACATAAGTGTCTCTGACTGAACCATGTTTTTGCAGAAGCATTCCAGTTGTGTAAGATACCCCATGAATAATACAAACAACACAAAAGCAATCAAATCTGCTTCCCAGAGTACACTTCGACTACATCGCAAGTCATCACTTTTAAGCCTTGCGCTGCCCGGCTCAAGAAATAGCTGAACAATACTTTTGTTTTAATTCTTTTGTGATCAAATTGATATAACATTTGAACCTAAGAGATGTAGACAAGCAGTGAATGAAGGTAATAAAAGTAATAACACAAAATAGTGTGTTTACAAGTCTAAGGGTATAATACAAGCAATTGAATACAGATGCAAACATACACACACACGTATATACAGTACATACATCAGCCTTACACAGTCAACCTACAACCCGCAACTATCTCTACGGTGCGAAAAAAATAGCATGACTGACAAATTTATTTTGAAAACTGAGCTAATCATGGAACCACATCCCACATTCAAAAGATCCAGACTCCACATAAAACCTCAGAATACTCTGCCTGGGCTGTGGTTTTACATTAGGTCATGACAGTTATGCAACCTGCATATAAATATACCACATTTTTGCAAAGCTATGGCACTACAAAAACATTAAGGGTCAGTTTCAATGATGGTCCTGGAGCAATATTAATTACGATGTTCCAGAAAGAACATCAACATGGCCACATCAGATCCTGCCTATCACAAGATCAAGGACTACATGGGACACGGCGTTGCCATTTGCAGAATGACTCTAGTACAAACACACAGCAAGGAGCCTTCATGATATCATCTTATTAGGGTTATTATGGCGAACATGTGAGCATACAACTGCTTTCTATTAACAAACTCAGTAGAAAGAGAGTTAGACTTAGTATCCTCAGTCCTTTTCTCACCACCTTCCATATGCACGTCCAATATTAACTGGCCTTTTAGCTTCAGTCTCCCCAACCTCGTTTTGCTTGCTGGATGTTTGACATTTAGTTACGCCATCATTTTGCATTAGACAGGATTAAACTGAGAACGTCTGCCAGTGACTTCATACGGTTCAACTGGGTCTGATAATTCAAAACAGTGAGCTCCAATCAGCCAAACAATGCACAGAAGCACAAGCCGGCATGTCAACTGTCACCGGGGTCAATGCTCACAGCAACACTTCACTTTACAGGATGTCATTTTGTTATTTGTTGAAAACATATTGTTTAAAGGAGCTTTACCTCAGATGTATCATGATGCATCATGATGCAGTTACATACAAACAGATAGAGGCATCGCTGATCTCCTCTAGAAATGAGTGTGCAAAGAGCAAAAAACAGCATAAATAATCGCATCCATCTCTTTTGTATCACCCGGCTGACTGTTTTTGCCTCTACTTGTTATGCACACTTGGGCTCCAAATAATTCCCACATTATCTCTTCTATGTGTTGCACTATAGCATTAGTTAAAGCAAACGAAACATCAATGAAATCTGACAGGTGGCATTTGAGAACCCCAGGAGATCTTATGCATGCTAATGCACGCTTATTAAAATGACACAACTAAACCGTCAGTCAGGCAGGCCAGCAGGGGTGTGGGCCTGGAGACCGCACGCCGCATTCATCACGTAGGTAAATTCAGAGAAAACATCTTGAGGGGAGGTAATGAGCGGTGTAGTTTTGATATGCCGCAGAGGTTAAGATAACCTAATCTGTCATCTTTCATTGATCACCACACGCTAGTTATGTTTGTCATAACATACGGCGGGCAATAGCTCATGCATGCGTCGCTGTCATGTTTGATCATTTGTCAGCCGAGGTAAAAGTGAAGGTGTCTTTGTTTTCGCAGGGAGAACTCCGTTCAGCTTTACAGATTCACTTTCATAATTCACAGTGCGAGACCGGAAAAAGGACGGCCAGTTTGCATGCATTCCAATAAATTTCACATTAAGCTGTCAGAGCTACTTTCTGTCTCTGTATACTGTAACAGCAGCATTTACCGGGTAGGGTGGAAAGACCACATCTGATTACATTTACAAAGAAAACACTGTGTGGAAACAAAGCACCTGAGTGGAAATAATGATCTTGGAATAAGGCAAGTGCAAATACTGAGCGCCAATGATTTTCAGTCCAATTAAAATGTGACTAATGCGCCAGAGTGAAACGGTCAAAAGGTCAGAGGCCTGTACAACCATCAAAGAGTGGTACAAGATAGGCTTATTCTCTAGAAGTGGACAGATCAGTTTATTTCCTGCGCCTGTCACCACTTAATACCCCACCCATATGGACTGTGAGCTGACAAAATCCTCACCTCGTAGCGACAGCCCCGCTTGTGATCGAGTTAAATGACACAAAAAGGTCAACAAAAGGTCTTAGAAGGGCAGGAAAGAGCTGGTATTAGACTTTCTTCATCTGTTTGTGCAATGGGAGGGAGGGAGAACATACATGAGGGAGTTTTCCTCATTCCCCCTCTCTTTTTTCACTTTGCCTTTATTCTCACTTGCTCTCTCACAATTAGCAGAGACAAAGCAATCCTCAGGGGAGAAACACGAGATAAAAACCTGCGACTGAATACTAATAACACGACAGGAAATCATAAATGAGGTCATCAGCTGCAGTTGCACAGTACATATACTGTAGGTGCTGAGCCCTCCAGCACAGTCACAATTTTCATTCTTTAAGCTAATTATGAGCATTTACAAAACTGCACTGAACCATTCTCACTAATTGTTAAATACAATTAACATAAACCTCTCTGCTTAAAGAAAGACATGGACAAATCTGTCTTTCATGCATTTATTTAATACCTGTTAGTCGGTTTGCTTACTGGAACTGAAGCACTCGGAGGGCATTCTATATTGACTTTGAGCTAATATCATTACTGTTGTTTCCAGCGTCCGCTACGGATGTGAACAGAAGAAAAATGGCTTTTAACCTTTTCATCTCTTCATTTTGCCACATTTCTCTTGAAAGACTGTCGACTTCAGCGGTCAGCTTTGGAAATTGTTCCCGTATTAGTTTAGCAATGCAGTGACATGGCAGCAATGATTTTTCAAAATACTTAACGGACATCTTCTTCGTAAAATATATCTATATTGTGAACCTTTTCAAAAGTAATTTCCTGCTACTGGGAGCGAAACTGAGTCATTTGAAGCTAATGCAGATGCAACGAGAGTGGTTGTGCGTATATCTTAGCTAGAACTATGACTTAGTTCAGCACTTGACTGATGGCCCTCGCTGCCCTCATCCATTACTCTGTCACTCGTTTGGAATTGCCTTTCACACATTCTGGCACTTCTGGAAAAGTGAGCACTCCTCTTTTTTTTTTGTTCTGATAGCCCAGAGGAGACACGATGGCAGGTGAAGACGCACAAAAATCTTTATTTCACTTGCACAGCTGTCAGATCCTGTGGGACCATTTGAGAGGTGATTTAGCGCTGCGCTGTGATTGGTATGCCAAAATGTGAGCAGTAGACACAGAGAATGCAGACACATGCTGCAGAAAAATATAACTGGAGAAGGCACTTAAGTGATGTTCCCCCCCGAAAGACATAAGGCGAGGTCTCATTATACTCAGTCTTGTTGACATGATATGTGTAAATAGGCCCTGAGAAAAGGACAAATCGTGACAACTTAATGAAATTCTGATCTTTGTGTAGACGTTTGACTCCGTCCATATGGACATTTAGCCTCTAAATACAGTCTGACTAAATATGCTTATTAGAAAACATGTATCTTGAACTCACATTGCGTCAAGGGCAGCCACTCTCGCCTATCGTCCTCCACTCTGTCCCTGTGTGTGGGCCTGGCGACGTGACAGCTCATTCCTAGACACTATTAATGATGGAGCGCCCCCTTTCTCGCGCTGACTATCATCTATCACCAAGAGCCAGACCGGCCATCACTCCTTCACTAAATTACGACCCGCTGCATGAGACATAAAATAGGGTAATGGGCTGAAAATTAGCCAATTACAATCATTACACTGCCATAATTGACCCTGGAGACCCATGTCCAGCAGTACACACTCTGCCTTAAGGTTATGTGTGTGTTTGTGTGTTTGAGGTACTTAATTACGAGTAGATTGGACCATGAGGATGAAATCTAATTTATTGAACAGCGGCAATCCAACAGCTGACTGGCCGTAAACTGGAAGCATTCTGGAGAGGTGAACAGCTTATGGCAGAGAGTAGAAAAGAGACTACATAATAAGCATATTATTAAAAAGCATAACACGGACAAAAGGATTGAAGATGATCTTGTGGGAGCGTCGATATGTCTTTTATCCACAAGGGAAAAAATTGAAGGGTATAATGAGGGAAAAAGGAAGCTTAAAACCAAAAGAGTGCACTGCAATTCTTGTCTAGGTTAAACAAAAGAGAGGGCGCGGTTTTGTTCCATTTGTCTCTCATAATATTCCCTTTTAGTGAATCATTTGGGGAAGATATGATATAAACCTCTCTGAAACACTTTTATTTATGTTCTGCTCATTTTCCACTTTAATTTTACGTTTACAACCAGATGACATGTGATCACGCGTACAAAAAAGTCGTATTTCGATTACGGCGTTAATGTTAGCGAGGCAGAACCGAGATTAATGAGTGATTCCTCCCCGCCGTGTGCTCCTCCACAGTTAGACGCCTCAACTGACGGCCTTTCTCTTTACAGCCATCTGAAGGCAGCTGTTTCATCTGCAGTCTCTAATTGGAGTCATGAATTTTGTGCAACCAAGACCAAACTATGCCGCTTATGTGCACATCAAACATATCAATACAATGACTTATTCAGCCGCAGTGTAATTCAGCGTTGTTGGAGAAGGATGTGTTGACATACTTCCATGAAAAATGTTATATCGATTTAAACTTCTTTATCAGCTAATAACTCCTTTAGGACCATCCAGTCCTACCAGTCTTCTCCCTGGATCTCCATCCAGAACACCTAGTAATCTGGGGTTAAGATGAATTAAAATCAAATGTGACGTGATAGAGATTGTGCAGGTTACATTTTGTAGTGTTGTGTAAATTTTAAACATTTATAATAACAAGAAAAGTGAGAAAGAACATAGTGACACAAAACAAAAAACTTTTTCTCTCTTGTACTTATTAGTCCTTATTTAACCTCAGGGTCTGTCTCCTGTTTTCTCTCTCAGTCTCTCTCTCTGGCCAACACAGATGTTAATCTCAAGGTCTCTCAGGCTGAGGCACCACTGAATAAAAGGGCTGTTTGTCTCTTTCACCTTGACAGAAAACAGCACGACATCCATCAGATTTAAACCATGTTTTTCTAGTCTGGTCTGTGACCCATGTGTCTACACCAAAGTTGAAAGTTAAACCAAAGGCCTGTTTTATACAGCTAAAAAAACAACTGTTTTTTCAACTTTCTTGAATACTCAAGAGTTTGTACAAAAATCACGCCTTTAATTTAACAAACAGTCACATTGTTAATGATTCAGATCCACTGGGTTCTGTAATGGATAATATACTAATACAATTTTGTGGTCTAGCAGAGGATATGATGAGCTATTTGTTTGTAATGAACAGAGATGATAAAAACAAGGTTTCTGCTTTTTGATCCACTACAATCTTAAAGCATTACATTGAGGCATACGTTGTTATTTACTACTTATTAAAAAAAGGCTTCAGTTTTAATAAAGCTTCTGCACAGTTATGTGCTACAAAGCCATTTTGTGCACGATGTTGGCAGTCAAAATACACACAAACATCTGTCGCTCGTAGCCTCAGATTCTCTGTTGATCTTTAAATTTTACATTGACTACTTAATGGGATTATATTAATTTTTTGCTTGTAACAGATGAGTGTAAATGCGCTGCACTTAATTGCACATATTCAGTGATTCATAATGTAATATAATTGTGTTCTAATACACAATTAGGAGGCTGTCATTTTAGAAAAGGTACAGACAAAAACAAAGCACTCGGTGTTTCTGTGCTGCCAAGATATTACTCAGATCATTATGTTGACATTATGGTGCCAGCAGTCATCTGCCAGCGGGGTGAGCTAAAAAGAAACTGTCGCCATAGGGTTCATTAACACGATATATCTAAAAAAGACTCTAGATTTACCACTAACGACAGAATTAAAAAGCACTTGTATTTGATGTATAATACTCCTGTTCCACCATATTAGCTCTGGTGGTCCAGCGAACCGACCCACATTTCCATAAATGTTGAGCGAAACCACTGATGCATTATCATCAGAGGGCATTGGGAAGTTAAGCAATATTACACCTGAGGGTGATATTTATCGTCATTATTGGCACAACAGCCATTCTGCCCTCATAGGACATATGACAACGAAATAGCAACAGCATTGTCTAGAGATCATGGAATTTCCAACACTGAATTTCCACTGGATACGTGTCCGCTGTGTTACGGCTCCGATCCGGTTTTGCTCCGCCGCCCGGCAATCCCCACCGGTTGCATTTTGTTGCGGCTCAGTGCGGTAGACAGCTGGCGTTGCGAGGCCGACAAGTTCCCGCGATAATCACATGATCACTCGCAGTTATAGGTCTGTGTTATTAAAAACAACAACACGAAGTGTTCCCAACCGAAGGATTAGCAGAATTGTCTCTTTTTTGTGATTTGTGTGCTGGTGTCAACACGGAGTGTTTTATTTTGAAACTGGGTGTTGTTGTTTCGGCGCTAATTTCAGCTTAATTGCTGCGTCCTGCTCCGGCATCCGGCATCTGCCAGAAATAGAAATTCTGCGTATCTGTTCTGGAGGGTTAGGAGCTGGGACGGAGCAGATACACAGAGCACTGGACCTGGTGGAAATTAACACGTAGACTAAAGTCAAACCTATCAGCTTGTATCCAGTGGAAATTGGGGGTAACACTGAATACCACGCATATGAACACTGAACCGCCCTGATAGCTCAGGCCTCTCTGAACAAGGTACTTTTCAATGGATTGATTTGGCTGCCACATCTGTGAACTTCACATCTATACCAAGTATCTATTATTGGTCAAAATAATTTACAACAACAATTTTAGGATCATATCTCTAGTTATTACATTTTAGGGATTTTAGCAGACGCTTTCATCTTAAAGCGACTTACAGAAAATTCATACACTGATGGCGGTGGCTGCCATGCAAGGTGCTGACCAGCACATCAGTTTGGGGTTCAGCAACTTGCCCAAGGACACTCTGACATGCAGACCATGGGAATCAAACTAGCGACCTACAATAACAAGACGGTGGCTTTACCCCTGAGCCACAGCCACCCATTATTATCATTAAATGTATATCAAATGACAGCTGTTTTCAAACTTTCACCGTGGAGTATTGCTTCTTGGATAATGTTTGTATAAATCATCTTAGTTGGTTTGCCATTTACAGTATTGTGCACTGGGCATAACATATTTATCATAACTGAGTGGTTTCTTGGAAAATAAAAAGCCATCAACATCTTCAATTAACATCAATCATGGAGCGCTGTCCTCGTGTTTATTTCTTTGTAATTAGAATGATGACTGTGATGAGAGGGGAGAGGGAGTTGAAAGGGCAGAGAAAAGCTGAAGATGAACACGATCGGGAATGGATGAGACAGAGGTGACAGAACAACAGGGGTTCGAGTCAGTTACAATGAAATAGAGACGGGGTGGAGTTAGTAGGGCGGAGGGGGTCGTGGAAGATGGAGGATACAGTCGGTCTGTGTGACTCTGATGTCATACATAGGTCCAAAAGCCAGATCATCCTATTTTATGCTCACATGAACAAGGCAAATGGAGCGGGGAAGATATGCAAATTGCTGTCTAATTGGCCTGTCAGTAGACTGAAGCCCTGTCAAACCACTGTCAGAGAGGGAGAGAGCAGGAGCGAGAGAACGCAGAGAATTACTGGATTGGTTTCAGCTGCCATTCACAGCACATTTCATTAAGTAATTTCGGCTCACATCACGACCATGGGTCAGCGCTCTCTCCTTGAAGAGCAGGTTCTTTCAGCCGTCGTTTCGAGAAAAGAGGCAGCAGTTCTCTTCCCTGCTTTACCTAACACCGCCTCCTGTCTGGCTCCCACCACCAAACACAGACAATGCCAGGAAACAAGTTTTCACTGGCTCCCATCTTCTGCAGATGGCACAAGGAAGACAGATTTTAATGCAGAGGAGGTTACAAGACACTACTATGAAATAAAATATTGAAACAGGAATAAATCTGTTCAGTTCAGTCAGTCAGTCTACCACTCAGCCGAACATTATCTTCATAATCTTGTCTTGTCCTTTTTCACAAGTGTTGATAAAAGGAAGGTCTTTTTATTAACACTGCAACAGAGAGCTAGGAAAACTATTTTCAGATATATTCTATATGGTACATTTTATAGATCATTTCACAGAGTACTGAGAAAAGAACTGGTTCTTGAATCGAAAGTGGAAGCTTCTCATTTCTAGCCATCGACTGCTGCCCGTAGATTTTATCAGCTGTAGCCAACTATCTAGTTAATTAAACATTAGTATATATATAAACATCAATATAACACTAGCTCCATAAATTGGCTGACAATTCTGAGTACAGCTGACTTTTTATTGCCTGTATGATTCATTTGAAAAAATACTGAAACTAAAGGAACATGATTAAGGGACAATGTCAGCATCCAACCCAGAAAAATAAAGAAATGAAGAAACAGCATTGTTCTTGTATTGCAGTGGTGAACTCATTAGTAATACCATGAGGATATATTTAAGATTAGACTGATGTGTTCCGAAATAATCCTGTTTTAATGATTATCTTCCAAAGGCTTCCAGTTCATACACAGAACATTTTCACTTTGAACATTAAATAAGACAAAGGTATTTTAGTATGAAGGCTAACTGATGTCTTTGGCAGGGTGCGATACTATCTCAGGTAACCTTGGCTCTCTGTGGCTTGCTGGAGTGTCTCACAAATCCAAGGAACTGCTAACGTTACCAACACACTAAGTAAAGCTCCTTTCTATTCACTGAGATGTTTTTGGTCGGCTGATAAGATGCTGTACATTATATTTCAAAATGAAGATTATCGGAGCAAACAAAGCAATTTTTTTTCTCATAGATGTGAAATTCATGATTTTTATGCATCAGTGTATTATTCTCTGCGGCTGCCTCGGAGCATCAATAGCATACAAGTAGGAGCCGTTGTTGCAACGTGTACCTTATGCTTATGTACTGATTTTTTTCATTAATCATTCACTTTTTCCATTAATCTTCCATGGACAGTAGACCACATTGCCAGGGGTTTCACTATAGCCTCATACACACAAAGAAGAACACATATGAGACACACAGCCTCAGCTTATTACAAGTGAACACACGCAAAACAAAAAAGAAAACGAAGAGCCTTCGAGAAATTGAAAATCATTACTTGGTGTCAAGAAATGAGAGACAGATCCAGCACAGAATAGAAAAAAGGGGGTAATAGGGTAATAAGGGGGGAGATGGGGGGGACTGGGTCCTCCAGAAAGTCAATCAGAGGCTAAGAGGTTGTTTGGCGCTGCGAGCAACTTGACAATCCATTGATGACTGAGCTCCAGTGGTGCATTACTGGACGTGTAATTACTCTGAACATCGTATATGGATCCAATTAGCTCGCCGCAACAGAAGAGAGGCTGTGGTGATTCCCATCATATAAATGGGCTTCCCCACTTGTCAAGAGTGTGAAACTGTATGTCTTTCTTTTCAGAAACTGGAACTTGGCATTTTTGGTTATTTATGGATGCAGTCCTCAGATAATGGAACAATCTGTTGGATGATCACAGGTATCAGTTAACATAAAAGTATGAGAAATTTCTTCCAAATCCTTCCTCTGTGTTAAAATTGCCTCATCACTACTACTGTAGTATCACTGAGAGGGATGCAATCTGAGAGCAGCTCAACTCAATACAGCAGAACACAAGATGACTTCATAAAAATAATTAATTAAGGTTCTACACTCTATCTGCCTTCAGCAGTAAATCAAACACAGAGGAGTACAACCTTAAATAACCCTGTGTGAGACTAATGGTACAGTCAAAAACAGACGGGGTCTAAAGGGGCCGCAGTAAGTGTAATCCATTATATCCTGTTGACAACAGAAGGCCATAAACATTTATAGAAGCAGTCTACGTACACAAACACAAACACACACGCGCACACACACATCACCTGGAGGCTAAGTAGCAAGTGTTTTGGGGAGTCCATAAATTGTGCAGTCAATAATAAAGTGTCTTTCCATTTCTTTTTGTCTTTCCCTAAATTGGCCTTTTTAATTGGGACTTTTCGTAACACGATGTAACCACCCTCTATGATATTGAGTGAAAACACAAACATTTATTGAACTTGGTTGCTGCATCTCCGTCTTGGGTTTTGTGTCTCTTCCTTTCAGATCTAGAAACAATGGTTCAGGCTCATGTGATTTCATCTCATCTTTGACATTTTTACTTTTTCATGATTTGAAAGAACAAATGGAAACATCTGTGTACCTTTTCCCATATGTATAAGTTAATCTTTATTTAATTATATCCTTTGTTTCCACTCCAACTCTACATTTCAACTGCCACCCAACAGGAATTTTGATGTGAAGTTATTTTTCAGTGGCTTTTCTCTCTCACATACTGTCTTTATTCTTTGCTGCATTCAAAAACACTGTCTGCCACATCATAAGGAAACAAATCCCCATAAGTCGTCTATCAATTAACAACTACAGCCCTAGAATAAAAGCAATCATTATTCATTATATGCTCCCTGGAGCAATTTTGCTTCAACATCAAATTATGCTTAAACTTTAAAATTATCTCCCTTACAGCTCATTGATTTTACAACATCAACCTTAAAAGTTAAATTCATAATAATTTCATGTAATTTTTTCATATCATTTTGGGGTCTCTGGGCTTTCAGAGACTTGGATATCACCGACAAAGTATGTATGGAGCCATTTTATGTTTATCGTTTTGTTTATTTTACCTTTTAAAACGGGTCCCCATCCATTTAGTTGTTCAGTGGAATGCATCTATGCTGTGAAGCTCTGGAAATCTGACACGGTCTACAAAACCTCACCATCGACATGGGGGTGAGTAGGTAATGGCTGAATTTTTATTTTTGGGTGAACTTATCCTTTAAAACTATGAGAGAATATCATGACCTGGTGCTCATCACCAGGAGAAACTAGTGGAACAAAAATCATGATGGAGAACAATAACCTTCTTTAATTATGTTCAGTTCTGCAGAAAATCTGTTGTACTTTGACATTTAATTCGGGAAATATAATAGTTTAAATAGACTTAACATTTAAAGTAAAATGTTAATGTCTGCCTCTCTCTGCAATGATTTGATCAGACTAAAATGAGAAAGCTCTTAAGCTCCTCATGTATAAACAACAGGCCCCACGCCGAGAGTGAAGGTAACCATCATGGGGGGCAAACATGCAGGTCAGATACAAGGTCAAGTGAGAGAAAGAATCAATACGACGTGACAAACATTTATGTCCTTTTGGTTCCCTCGTACTAAGATGCTGTCATTGTCTCAGGCACAAAATATGACTGTGGGTTAGTTTGCACCAGCCCAAATGAAGATCTACTGTGAAAATGGAGGAGTGAGAGAAAGAGCAGGAGAGAGAGACTGTGAGAGCATGGAGGAGGAAAACCAGAGAAAGGATTGAGAGGACTGAGAGGGAGCAAAAAGGGGAATATATCTGTCCTGCTGGGAGTTAACATGGAGAGATGGGTGTGCAGGCGTAGCATTGACCTCATGTCCCGAGGCAAGCAGGAGATATCAATACACACTCTGACAGCTGACTGAGAGCCTGTCTCCTGCTCCGAACAGGAAAAAAAATGGAGGGATACAATAAGAGGAGAAAAGCTTGCACAGACAAAACTGTACAACAACTCCAGAACAACTGTGGACAAATTCCTGAGCCTGGCATACACATGGAAGTGTTGTCTCCATGTTCTAAACATCCACACTACTTGTGTCCACGGCATTGTAAGAGGAATTTGTTTGTTTGATTATTAGTTGGAATCAATATACAACTACACCACCATACATTTCTAGTGTAGGGCCACTGACCAGGCTGCAGTCGGTGTGCTGGCAGTGTGAACGTGCTGTCAGGGAAGGTCAAGTTCAATTAGTTTATTAGCTGTTCATTAAAAATAGCTGCAGCTGGAAAGATTGTGGATACGAGCCTTTAAGCAAAACAAACACAGTCAAACCAAAACAAGGGGCTAAACTGGGAATTCCTTTATTCATAGTCACAAATATCGATGAGTGCCTTAATGTGTTAATGTGATGTTATCATTTTATTTAGGGGTCAGCATTAACAGACAAAAAAACTCCCCCAAGATGTTCATGTGGTTCTGCTAATGACGGCTGCAGTGGAGAGAAAATTCAGCTTGCAGGTGGGTGTTAGCCCTTTAAAAGACCATACAGCATCTTTCATGTTCTGCGCCTGTTTCATGTAGCAGACCCGCCTCGCTGCTACCTCGCGCTGCGGAAATTTAACAGCTACACAAAGGCAAAGAGGACAGAGCCAGGGTGAGAGAGAAACGAAAGACAGGGGCGGGCAAAGTGATATGTTCCCCTTCTCCTCGGGGGCAGACAGAGAGACACCTGCGCGGTTTGATCAGACTGTCCCTTCAATACCCCTCGCTAATCCTTTGATGATCCATCACATCACTTTCTATTCTCCATCTCTGGCTCTCTCTCTCTGTTTAACACATGCACACACATACACACACACACTGCATATCTCTATTTTCTGGGTCTACCTTTGTTTCCCTCTTTCATCTCCAAGCTCCCTTTTTTTTTTTTTTTGGCCTCTCTACCTCCTCGTTCCTCTTCGTCTTTTGCCTCGCCACTTTTGAAGTGTGCCATAGCTCCTGCTTTGTGGGGCCCTACAGTTTAATTAGCACCTCTGCTTTTGTCACCCTGGTGCAGTTTCACTTTCAGGTAGTCACTGTAGGTAGATTGGAATTTGGCAAGGTGAAAGTCACTATGGTGTTATGTGAAGATGCTTAGCAGCCAAAACTAGAGCCATGGTCTGTGGTAAAACTGGGGCTGAAATGCGAACATGCAATTAGTTTCTCCTCTTTATTGACTCCCCCCCTCTGTGTCCTGTCTCTCCTTTTAGATTGTTGTAATATTCCATCCTGCTGTTACCGAGCAGATGGGAAATATTTTGGGAAATACACAAGTACAGATCATTAAAACTGTTGTCATGGTAGAATTGTTTCTGTACAAAGGAATAAAGACAATACGGCTGTATGCAGCAGAGCACTAGGCGGTGATGAGAACCTGTCAGTCCACCTAGCCATTTCAATTACGACCGGAGAAAGCAGTGGGGAGGTATGAACAACCTTCTGTTTGTGTCCGTTACTACAACTGGCAAAAATGATGTGATCATTACTGACAGAAATGAAGGTGTTTTTCCAGTTTTCACTCCATTTATCAAACCATCCATCACTGTGACTCATTTACAAGTCAGCTAACGTAAACAATGCATGCCCACATAATTTAAATAGCATGGTTTTCATTTTTTAATCCTGTTCGCCACTGGCTTTAAACCTAAGATAACAAGTCCTGTATTTTCTGCATAATAATAAAATCAATAAATGGGTTTTGACTGTGTGCTTGGCAAAAGAAAAGAAAAAACAACAAAAAAAACAGGTGACTGACACCAAAGAAAAGGTAAATTATTTCCATCTTTTTATTTGTTTTTTGACACAAGAAGAAACTTTCCAAAGTGGAAACTTATGGAATTTGGATATACTTTAGAAATCTTAACACAGTGAGCAAGGTTGGATCGAAGCAATGATATCCACATGTCTTCTTACACATGTTGGTGTTGATTCTGTTGGCGCACTGCCACAAATGATTCAATATGTGGGAAACACTGTATGTCAAAGTTCAATAATGGAAGACTGCTAAAAGAAGCATGTGACTTAAAACCACAGAAGAGATTAAAAATAGCAGCAGGTTTAAACATCAGATCTGAAGAAAAGATTGTT
This sequence comes from Diplodus sargus, assembly GCA_903131615.1. Lineage (NCBI taxonomy): Eukaryota > Metazoa > Chordata > Actinopteri > Spariformes > Sparidae > Diplodus > Diplodus sargus. The sequence goes on along the minus strand of CAEMYA010000024.1, from coordinate 20,597,792 downwards.
CGACAGATTAAACCATGAATCAAACAGAAATGTCATATTCCCATAGTGTTTCCTACATTGTTTTTCACCATTTGAGGCCATTGTGTTGTTCTCTCTGCCTCTGCAATGACATAATCGCACCCAAGGGAGAATAAGTGTCACTTGCCGTTTTATCTCGATGGACCAACTCCTAATAATTTCATAAGTGGATGGAAATGAGCAGTGGTTCATATTTTCTTTTCCTGATTTTCTGGACATTCGGCTAATGTGTGATACATTGAGATGGAAACCTGGCTAACTGTAAGTCTGAACTTACTGTAATAAATGCTGAGAGAGATGATAAATGCTGTTTACAAACACATTCACATGCATACCCATATGTGCAGGCCCTCACACACACGCACACACACAAAGAGCTTAAACCAACCGATGGGAATAATCAAACCTGTTTTGTTGTGGCAGCAGCTCGCGATGACCCTCGCTCATTTTCATTGTCCATCTGTCTCCTCCATTTTTTTCTCCCAGCTATCCATTCTCCCCTTTCCTGCAATTCACCAACTACTTTTGTTCCCTCGCTCTGAGTGAGTTCAGCAGAGGAAACAATATACCACCGCACATTATTCTGGTCCCATGATGAATGGGGAGAATCCTTGCCTGTTGACTGTGGCCTTGAGATAAAGAATAAGCAAATGAAACTGCCTGCCTGCCTCGCAGCACCCTCCAGTCCACTGCCACCATCCCTCATGCTAATTTGATTGAGAACGCTCGATCAGCACATACTCCTCGACCCACACACCTTTGCTCCAAGGGAGGTGTTGGAGAGGAGGGGGGGTGAGACAGAGGATAGAGGATGCCATCATGGCATGCGGTAATAACAATTTATCTCCAGGATGCCTGTCTCAGCGTATAATGTTCAAGTTAGGCCCACTGTGGGTAGTTTGCATCAAAGTGAAATGTGATACCGCAGGAGAGGGCAGGACAGAGCGAGAGACAGGAAGGAGAGGAGAGAAATAATATCCAGATAAAAAGGTGAGGAGGGGAATGAAGTGAATAAGAGGGCAATCAGAGGAGGGGCACTAGTGATGGAGGGCCGGCGGATGAGAGAGGGAATAAAGGATGACAAGAGAGGAGAAAAGAGGCAAGTACTTAACAATCCTGGTCTGTTCCCACACTGCAATTAATGTGGAGCCAGAAGGACGGCCTACTCCTTTCTGCAGTAAAACAAAACCTGGATTGATGAGAGTGTCTGAAGTGCATAAGTGACTGCCTGTATATGGGCTCGCTAAGAGCAAAGTGCGGAGATAGAGAAGAGGAGAAAGGACGGCGGGATCGAGAAAGAAGGAATGCAGAGAGGAAGATGGAAGGAAGGGGTTGAGATAAAGATGTGATGAGGGGGCTCTGTGTGAGTTTGTGCAAAACATAGGAAGAGCTGTAGCCGCGGACAATTGTAAAGGAAGATAAATTGGGACAGAGCTGCTCTTTTGATGCTCTTTTGCCGTTCTTTCCCGAGTCTCCTTGGTAGCGATTGTATGGGTTTCATTCATTTGACCACATGCAATAAAAAACAAGGAAAGAAGTATCGCCAGTCAGCAGCCGGGGCACAGCTCGGCTTTATTTCTCTCAGGCGATATTTCACCCAGCTTGACCTTCTCAAGTCAACAAACCCAGGCGTTAATCATGGAGAAAAACAATCCCAATTAATTTGCCCTCTTGTCTGGGTGACCACTCGTTGTGGCGTCGTTAAACCTTCACTGCGTCACGGATCTGGTTACTACGGAAAGCTATGTACTGTAAATTACTGTAAGTCAGTACTGCTCGACTGAGGAGGAACAATGTCTGTGAGGAAAATCTTCAGCAGCTCCACTTTTGTGATATGAATAAAAGATTAAAGAAGTTTTTGCATAATGTATTCTGTTTCTTTTTTCATGTTTTGGATGACTAAATCCAAACCCAAAACCCCTCTTAAGGATCATTATAATCTTATATACAGAACATCTACATATGCCATAGTATTTGGGCTATGTGGCACAGTATATGTACAGGACAGGGCTGTTAAATGTCCTGTGAGGAAATGCAGAACAAAAGATCCTTTAACATGGATCCAGGCTGTTTCACACTCCCCAAGGTCAGCTATATTTACCCATTATTTACAGAGCAGCTCACATGCAACGCTGAAAAACACAAAATTATGGCTGTGCCATTAGAACAAAAAACACACACACAAAAAACGGGAAACAGAGGGAGAAAAATAGCGGAGTATCAGTTTTCCATGGTTGTCAGAGCTGGGATTAATAGGAGCCATTTCACCATAATGAGCTGTTAAGCGTTAGCTGCCAAAAAGCCTCTTCGTTTGCCTTTGAGTCTCTGAATACTTTGTCCAATTATAACAGCTCTCTCCGTCTTTCCCTCCTGTCACTGTCAGCCCTGCTGTACTTCCGTGACGGCGGTATGATTCCAGCTCTTGTTAAACAACACAATCAACACCTGAAACAATCATGTAGAGATGAGCTTTACAGTGATATCTTACACAGGAACCTATTCTGTGACTCAACCAAACAACTTTGACTCAGTACTGAGTTTGTCTGCGACTAAGTGGCACATCTGCCTAAAACATGAGAAGCAGTAAGAAGGTAAAGAACAAGGGCTGTTGTCTTTCATCAACTAATTGACAAATCTTTACTGTACTACAAGAGACATTTTCTCCAACAACTACATTTCTCTGTAAACAAACTTTCAGTGAATGCAGAGCTTTTCTAAATCTTATACTGCCATTAAATACTGCCAGAGGGGAGATCCCGAGGTCAAGGTCCACTCTTTTTGCAATGTACGACAAGACATACAACATTTCTAAAGATGAATGAAGACTAGATATTAACTTGTGAAGTCAGAACATTGAGAAAAAAAAAAAAGAAAGAAATATACAATATTCAGGCCATATTTTCTTCCTTATTGTGAGGTTTCAAACTTGGTAAATTACACCTAGGATTTTGAACCATCTCGACAAGATTGAGGTTGAAAAAAATCACAACATCACAACAGAAAAGCTGATCATGAAAAGATCTTTCGAGGACAGTCTTTTGGTCAAGTTAAATGAGATTTGGATCAAGAACATGTGGCTTCAGTTAGAAAAAGCTGTCAGAGGGGAGTGAAAAAGATGCATCTGAGCTCCAAATCTGAAGCCTGTCAAGTTTATGAATCTAAAAGCTTCAATCAGTCAGCTTGACCGAGCTTTCTTCCATCGATCTCAAAATGCAAATGCGAAAAAAAAAGACCTGAAATACATTTTTAGGACGGTTTAAATGTAAAATGGAGCACAGCATCAAACAGTTCAGAATAGTAATCTGCAGAAAATACAAACAACAAACAACATATTGATATCCAAAAAAAAAATTATATTGCTTTGTCATTCGTAAGCCTTCTGTTCTGGGAATTTTTGAGCAATTAAATACGAAATAAAAAAGCAAGTGCTCTGAGAAAACCCATTTGTTTAGGACTGCTAAGGGTGATAAATGGAATTCAGCCTCCATAACAAACAGTGAGTACAGCGAACTGTTGGATCATCTGTTTTTGTCTTGTGTTGTTGCCACAGTTGCCCGCGCACAGTACCGAGGCATCCTGGGCGCTATGCGAGTGTGCGTGATTCAGACAATGTGTGTGGGACGATGTAGATGCTGTGTGTTTGTTGTACTTTCTAAATGTAGGTGGATACTTTAGTGTGCACAGACTGTACGGCAGATGTTTTACTCTGTGTGTGTGTGAGGGTATTTGTTTTTCCTACCAGCAAAGGGGACCGGGGCGTCCTTGTCTAGAGCGACCAGCGGAGGGTCCAGCAGCACCGTGTCCATGTTCTCTGTGATCACACCATGGTAGGACGTCTCAATCCACGGCTTGTGCTTGTTGACTGTGAAAGAAACAGAACAACATACAATTCACCGTCTCTCCTGTAATTCACATGTTCTGCTGTTTCTGTCTGTGTCTGAATGCCGAGTCGCTTCAATAGGACAAAGCAGAATGTTGCAATCATGCTCGTGATTGATCTCTTTCGGTTTTGTGCAGATGACAGCAGGAATAATGGAAGTCCGAGGGTAAAGACTGTGGAAAAACATTATTGATGATGGTTGTATAGCTTTACATCTGCAACTGTCTTGCTGTGAAAAAGGGCTAAGTGTTCTCTAACAAAGAACTACTGAGAGCTACAACACAATTCAAAACAACATGGTTCTCTTGCCTTTAATAACTCTGTTGGCCTGAGGAGGTTGTAGCGACCATGTGTCTCCAGTTGTGTTCGATGGGGTACTTGCAGCAAAGCTTTAAACTTATAATACCTTGACTTGTTTGGGCAAAACAACAGAAGCTCAGAAAATCTTTAAAAACCTTGTTATACCTCTGTGTTTTGACCTCTACATGTTCACCCTTCTTCCAGCACCATCTCCCCTCTCTACTGTGCATTCTCATGGTTTCGTTTTCTCTCTCAGCGTCTACCTCACTGCTCGTCTTCTACGAATTGGAGAACTCGACCGACATCCGTGCCACAAATGTGATTGAAAAGTCGGGAGGATGAGCTGGAGATTAACACAGATCACCATCACACGTAGTTCCTGACACTGTAAATTAAACTCTCTCCCACTTTCACGCTGCAAGTCGAGAGAGCCACGAGAACAACCATATGTGCAGCACAAACACACAAGTGAACAAGTTTCACTCTTCGCAAGGGAGCTGTGACGGAAACTTGACCTTTCAATCCACTGAAGAGGAACGCTTTGTCTCATGCCAATGAGCAGATGACATGTCCAGCTGGCAGTGATTTAAAAATGCATCAAACTGTTCCTGAAACCTTCTCACAGCCTTTCATCTGTTTGGACAATGTTCAGTTGTTTTGTCCTACTAGTCCATTTTCTCTGCCGCTTCTTGAGTTGAGAGAAAAGATTCAAAGTAAGAAAATATAAGAGACACGATTTAGTTTGGTGAAAAGGAAAGATGTTTGTTTGAAGCAACAGCAAAGTTGGGAATTAAAAAAATTTAATTAAATGTGTTGGATAATTTTTTTTGTTGGAAATTCCATTTACTTAAATTATCTTAGAACACAAATCTTTACAACTTCAACATTCATTCAGCTTTGTTTGGTTTTAATGACTGAAAAAAACAACATCATGATGAGATCATTATCATTAAAATGCAATTGTTGCAGCTCTGTATTACTTTTCACTCACACTTGGCTTCTACTCCTTTAATTCAGTGACAGAGACTGATGACTACTGATCACTGTAGATGGGACTATCGCCCTGCTGAGACCAGAGTAGGGAGTGGATTATAGTGAGTGAAAGAACCACGAGGGAAGACATTATTCATACTGGGAGTCTCATCTCATGCTCATGCAGGAGATAGAAAGCACTGCAGCAAACAGCATGACTCCGCTCTGCTGGAAAGTGGAGAGAGCAGAGTAGTGTTTAGGCATCTTTACACCTGGAATGTTTCGCTTCGAATAGTGGAAAATCAGTGCATTGAAGCAAACCAGCACACACATCTTTATGGTGTATTGTAGGTACAGCATCATTCCTATACAGTAATCGAAACTTTTTTTACATTTATTCTATAATTTTCAACTAAATGTAGGTGTGAAATGAGCTGAAACAACCTAACAAAGAGACTCTTCAAAACCGAGACGTCATTAGACTGAGGCACTGAGGTGACTATAAAACAGACTATAAAAATGTGCATTATTCAATGGAGGCCTCATTTCTATGTGCTTGCACTTGCCGGTGTAAATGCATATTAATCCATCATGCTCGCAAAGCATTTCATTTACATTTGAAGATGTCTTCACTAAGTCTAATAGCAGCCCACAGCTAGTGCAGTTTACTCATGGATGGCAGGTTCAATTTCTGGCTCAAGGTCTTACATTTATCCAAAACAAATTGGGTGGCGGTGGAAGCATCCTGAGCTGTGACTCTTTAAAGGGAGTCTAATGTAAGAGCTGTTTTGTAGAAAGAGTACACATCAGACCATGGAAATGGGCTATTTCCAAAATGGCTTTCATGACGTCTAGTACTGTAAAGGCATTAGTGATGCGTTGAAGGTATTCATCCATGACACTTTTGTACTGAGCTCCAGCAATGAAACAAAAATTGAGGCAAGCTTGCAGATGAAGTGAAAAAATCTCATCCAGGAGCAGCTGCCTCGACGAGGCCAGCCCTGCTACAAAATATACCTTTCAGCAGTTTACCTTGAGATCATCTCTGAAATGGAAATAATAGCCAACATCGATGCTGGTGGCTCTGTTATCCCCTTTCGACCAAATAATCGTCATCAGTGAAATCCTGCCCACAGCCACAGATATATGCGGTTCTTTGTTCTGAACATGAATGACTGGTTCCAGAGTCGCACTGGCTCAAACCCAACACCTGTACTGCCTTGGTCAAAAAGGGGTATGTGAGCTAAATGCCAATGATAGCATCCTAACATACTCAAAATGACAATGTTAGCATGCTTACATGGTAATATCTGCTAATTAGCATTTCACAAGAAGTCCAGATGTCCATAAGTCAAGACGAGGCTGATGGGAATGATTTTGGTTACAAACAAAACAATCAGAAAAATTAAGATTTTCCCTGAGCATGGTAAAACAGCAAGAAGTCAGACGATTGACATGGTAATCCATCCAATAGCTGTTGAGACATTTCACTCAAAACCACAAATGTGAAGCTCATGGTGGTGCAAGAGGATATTCAGGGGATCGGGAGAGGTTTAATCTTCTGTGGATCATGGATATCCCTACTAAATGTCATGGCAATCCATCAAAGTTGTTGAGGTATTACACAGAAGCAAAGAATATTTACTGGCTGGTAGAGAAACATCAGGGATCCCCAAATTCATTCAAACCATGAATGCCAGAACAAAATTTCATGTGAATTCATCAGACAGTTGTTGAGATATTTCAGTCCAAACCAAAATGGTGGCCAGACATCTACAGAGTCATGTGGCTAGCAAGGCTGATAAAAACCACCGTTGTTGCATGTGGTTCCTCCTTTAATTAGATCAAACGTGTCACTGACTGCATTATGTGTGGCGTCTTTGGCCATTTCCTAAGGAACATCTGCAGCCATTATAGTATTACAGCGCCAGACTGCACATTATGGAGGACTAATTCACTTAGTAGAAGACACAGACTAAAAGTGGCTCTTGTACAGCGCTGTATAAAATCCAATGTGACAGTAATATGAAGACAGAAATCCAGAAACAAGATAGTGCTTTCCTGTAAATAACATTACTGCAGGGGATTGTCAACTTGTCCATCCTGCTACTGAGATCAAAATATCTGTTAGTGTCTTCCCCTGAGATTGAGGCTCATGAAAACATATTACTGTGGGGACGCAGCCGGTTGATAATCTATATTTAATTTGGGTCCCGAGTCATATTGGAAGAGACACTGCATTACCGTGCCATGTATTGATCAGTTTAACTCATGTCAGATCCATTGCTTATTAGCATTTATTAGATGTTGCAGTGGATCAGAGTAATCCTTCCATAAAAAGACGTAAGGACAAATATCAACAACAAAAAAACCGGCGAGAAGAATAAAGGGAAAACAGAAAGACAAAAGGAAGAAATTTTAAGAAAAGAGGTAGAGAAAGATCAACATTGAAGGGAAAAGGAAGAAAGACATCACATTGCAGAAACAACCCTGTCTCTGAAAGTGTTTTAAGAGATTTAGAAGATGTTTCTGACTCTAGAAGTCTTATTTTCTTAGGAATTACACACCAAAGCTGAGAGGCCTACTTTAGATTTAGCCACAAATGTTTAGCAAATTGGGAATGGGAAATAATATATCCACGGACCAGGCTGGCCTTAAACTCTTGGCAATCTGCTTAGAGAAATCTGCTCTTAATGCAAATTTCATGAGGCACTCGATAATGTATACACAATTTAGTTCTAGAGAATCTTTAATACAGTGTAAATCATAAATACCCCTGAGAAATAAAGCTAGGCAACGGGAGGGGAAAAGTGGGATAATGTAGTCTAAACACATGATACAAAGATTAGAGAGGAGGATGAAAGAAGTGGAGTGGATCCGTAACGGGGAGAAAAAATAATGCCAAAAACGATCCCAGGTGATGCAACAACATTTCAGTCATGTAACAGAATAATGTCGCAGCGCCTCAGTGCTGTTAAAGGTGAGGGAGAGGATTGAGCATGTGCAAATCTGCAGTGACCTCCCGGCGTCGTGGCAGAAAAAGAACAGTAATTAAACTTGGGTGAGCACACACACACACACACACACACACACACACACGCTCTCATCTTACCTACAGTACGTGCACATAATTATTGTACAGTGTCCTCTATACAACTCTACATTAATGGGTGACTCGGTGACACAATTTGTGTGACTGTGGACCTGGAAGCCGCCTTTACTCAACACCAGGGACCCGAAGTAGATCATCACATGCATACACTGCATTGGCAGAGAATGGAAAATGCAGGACACGAAGCCAAATGAAAGGGGTTAGAAAGGAGAAGAGAGTAATGAGAGGAAGGGGAGATAAGTCCTGGAGGCAGTGGGGTGAGGAGCAGGAGAGATAATAGGGGAGGGGAGAGAAAATGGGGCAATTGGGGAAAGATATGACAGGAACAGCTAGAACTTCCTGTATGAAATATAGCTGCTGCCGGTAGGACCTCACGTATCCTTCAATTTATTTTTCTCATAACATAATAAATTCAATTCCTATTGGTACCATTAGATGCATGAAATCATATATCATCAAATATTAGCACTAAGCCAAGGGGGATCCATTTTCTCCCATGTACAGAAAGATTTTGCAGAGGCCTCCCCAAAAAAAAA
>CAEMYA010000024.1:20564789-20588951 GCA_903131615.1 Diplodus sargus | reverse complement strand
AAAAAAAAGAGTTGGGTGTGTCTCAAAATCCTGTCCTGAATTCAGGAAAAGGTGTTGTGACACACATGATTTGAAACCTCCATGTCAAGATTATCCTAGATAAAATATTTGCTATTCACAATATTATCCCAATACTCATCAAAATATGCCTTGAATCAATTCACCTTTTGTTAAGAAACAGGAGAGGCCAAACACTATACAATGGGCAAGACGAGCTCTGTGACAGGCTGAGGATTTTGGATTGTCCCAATAATGGAAATTCAGCTCGATCAACTTATTGTGTTTTTATCTACGATCCCTGACAGTAGCAACTCAACAATTCATCCTCATAACCAGAGGAAAATTCGACCAGAAAAGAGAGAAGGGAGAATCAGAAAAACAGTCCGGTATCTGTTAGCATTGCAGCTTCCAAATCCAAGCTACTGGGTATATTACCATGTTCCTGATTTGAGTCTGGCAGAGGTTGTTTGTCATTATGTCTCATTCACCATGAGTCTCCTGTGTATCTCTGTTTTGTCAAAATCATCCAATACGTGCAAAAGGTCATACAAAAATCAAGAAAAATCGCATGGTAGCAACACATCTGTGGTATGACATCATCTTTCCTCCTCAATTTATTGCTGTCAAGGATCAAATTACAAGAAAAAATGGAATTAATCATTTAAAAACATTAACGGTAGAACAGGTTCCAATAGATATCTTATGAGGCGATGAGAATTTTACCAGAGAGGGTTTAAGAGTTAAAAAGAATTGTTTTCTAATTAGATATCTAAGAAGGTTTTATCAACATTTGCACTATTAGTTGCAAAAAAGACACTTCAACTCCGCTATAATCATTTTTGGTGTCGCCTTCACGCAATCTAATTTTTAACCAGTGTCGAAACATGCAGCCTAGAGATAAAGCTCCTCTCTTCTTTTTCTTTGTTTTCTAGCTTCATTACCAGAACAAGAATAAAACAGTACTGACTTGCATTCAATTATTGTTAACTGAATGCATGTTCATTTCACAGAAATTCAGAGCCAATTCAGAATATCTTTAATTATCTCACAAATAAGATTATCCATTCATTTTCTACATCTGGCAGCAGCAAAAGTCTTTCTCAAACACCATGACGGGCATCTCAATATTAAACATTATCTTTAATTCTTGGTTTCTCTAATGAGGCAGTTAAAACAAACCACCTCCTGCTGGGCTTGTCTCTTATAGAGATGTATCTGTGTGGGAAAGTGTTCGTGAAGCCGGTAGTTAAACAGTAAAAACCGGTCAGAGAATTAAACTGCAGATTCAGAGCCGTCCTGCTCAGTGAGGAGGTGATAATTGCTTCAGTGATGAACAGCCAATCTCATTACATCATAATCCTACCATTAATTGACGGTAGCTTAATATCTATGCAATGAAGGAGCTAATCACGTAAAGCGGTTAATAGCATGGACACACATGAACAGACGTGATGGTCAAGTTCGAGGCCACGTCAGTAGCGTGTGTGAAAACATCCTCAACAAAACTCACCGCTCTATGCATAAGACAAAAGGACTGCAGATCAGAAATCTACCAACCCAAGATGTCAATGCTAGCTTTCAATTATATAGCAATTGCACAATTATAGAACGCAATTTGCAATAATGCCAGTGTTTTGTGATTTAACCTCGTCTATGAAGAGAACCCTGGGATGAGTGTCGCTTGACAGAAATTAAGTTTCACCTTAGTGCGATTGGGTCGTCACTGAAGGACAGCATCTCAGTACCATGTAAAGAAAACTGAATCCTTTTTGCCGGAACATAAACTCAAAACGTTGCACCAGTCTTTAAGTTCTTTTAAGCAACACTCATCAAAAGGGTCAAGTGCATGAATTTATTAGAGAAATGATACTAGGGCGCCACTCAACCTAATTTCTGATCTTGCCAAGTGGACACTTATGATTTTTTGATCCATGTAAATGGTAAATGGACTTGCATTTATGTAGCGCTTTTTCCAGCGCTCAAAGCACTTTACAAGACTTGCCACATTCACCCATTCACACACACACACATTCATACAGTGATGGCGGAGGCTGCCATGCAAGGTGCCAACTGCACATCAGGAGCAATTTGGGGTTCAGTATCTTGCTGAAGGACACTTTGAGGCGCAGCTCAGCCCAGCCGGGGGAGCCGGGAGGTTGGAGGATTTGCATTCATAGCACTTTCCTCGAGCTGAGAAAACTGTGACATCATCACAGTGTCAAGTCTGCGAGCTGAGGGCAGGAATACCAGGATGACACTATTGTGCATATTCAGTGAGGCCACATAACCAGGAAGTAAACTAAGACACTAGAAACTAGCTAGTAGGGTTGTAACGATACACCAAACTCACGTTTCAGTTTGTATCACGCTTTTTGACCCACAGTTTGATACAAAACTGAACCAGAGTGAATGGAGGAGCCGACTGCGCGTATGGAGGGCGTGTCTATCGGATGGTCTGTTAACTTTACAGGTCCCTCACTCAACTAAATACAGAGAAATGTCCCTCAAAGCAACGTTACAGAACCAAACTATGGTAACCTGGAAGAAGCATCTGTCCTTCCGCCTGTCCTACCGACTCCTCGTCACATTTCTGCCCAAAAAACAGCGTCTGTCACCTGCAAAAAACTTGTGTTGACAAAAACGACGGTCAGCCCTACGGACCGAGACTTCAGTGAACTTTCCTCCGGAAAACCGCCTCCATCCTTGCGAGTGAGAGAGTCAGACAGCAACCTGTTCACTGATGGCGATTATGTACTTATGTAATTTAGAGCGAAAAACGTAACTTCGTCACTTTCCAGGTGTTAATGAGGGGTCTCTGTGCGAAAGGGGCTACTCATAGCTCATTGGGCTGGATCTGGACTGTAAGTCATGTCGCGATTCTGCCTTCTCACACCGCGAGACAGGTTCGTGGATCTGAGTGTCACGATTTCAGTTTCGATACGTCTATCGTTACAACTCTTAATACTAATGTCGCTCTGTGTCTGATGGATGTGTAACACATTTGCCGTGAAGACTTGATAAGGTCGCCTCATGTCAGTGTTCATAGCTTTACTTTAACTTTACATTTCTGCCATTGATTTATTTTTCCGTTGGGGAACCAGAAGCCATTCCTTACCTGGAAGTCGGTCCTGCTTTCTGTAGATAATAGAGTATTTAGTCCATATGTACAATAAGAGACCAATCATCAGTGGGTTTTGGGGACCGGCAGTTAGAATGCATTTATATCAATGGCCGTTAAGGGAACCGACTACAATAGCAGTAGATTAGGTATTATAAAACTCTCGCGCCCAAGAGAGGAAGGGGACAAAATCATTACATTATGTCAGTAAGTACTATGAGCATCGACTCAGACTTTTACAGTCCCACTGCTGGAATGTAAGATGCGGTTAGCGAGAACAGAGTAATTAGGCATATTGACTGCTGCATACAAGTCCTCCACTTTAAGTAGAACTAGGTTGGAGCTGACCAGTGGGTCATTTTTTAGAACATTAGCTCTTCCCACTCACTCTCTCTCTGGACCCTTCATCCTTACACATTTAGATTTGCAGGCTGTTGCTTTTTTGTGTTGTTTTTCCCCCCTTTCTCAACGACTCATTAAGAAGGAGCCATAAACTCTGATCTCCACCAACCACGAGCGTATAAAACCTCCCTTCAGTTGTGAAGACAATTAGTTTACGGAGATTTTGATTTAATTTGGCTTTACCCACTAGTCCATCAAGGCAATTCAGAGTTTGCTTTCCTATCTGGAATAACACATGAGATATTGATGTGCCATAATTGCTCCGTGACGTACAATTCCCTCCTTGTGTGTTCCCCAGCCTGGTGCTCACTGCATCTCAACAAACTAAGAAGGGAGGGGGGAAACCACTGTGATTAATTGGCATCACATATTGTGCACATAGCTGTGCAATGTAAGAAAAAATAACTGTAGAGTTCTTTGGGTTGTCTGTGTGCACATCTGTGAGTGTGTCTGCAGAATAGATAGCCACAGAAAAAGGTCAAGTAAGAACAAATTTTAAAAATCACACTGAAGTAAGTGAGAGGTAAAAAAAAAATTAAAAATAAAAACTTACTGCTGAGAGAAAAATAAAAATAATCACAAAGAGAGGAGAGAAGGAAGAAAGCACGTAGGTTAGGAAGTTAATGGTCTGTGGTTGTAGCGTTATGAAGCCTTTTGGAGGCTGAGTGGGTGGAGTTGTTACAGAAAATGACAACATTTATGACCTGAAAATAAAATCTCTATTGACATGATATACAATTCTTACCTGTCTAAACTCAAGAACAGTACATCACAGAGTGAAAGCCCAAAACATGATGACTGTAAAAGGCATAATGCTTAACAGCAGGGGTGAGTGGTAGTAACACATCACAAGTATTGCACATGAGTGAGAAACGAGAACTTTTCATGTCGTACTTCTACATTAATCTTCCATTTTATGATAACAAAATGTACTTATCTTGTAGGTATAGCAGTTGCAGCCAAGGGTTTGCTGTTTAAGATTTTTAATACCCTACACATCGCTGCATAACAGAGACTAGATATTGGCATCATTCAAACATCAGAGTTGGTAATCTCCATCTGATAACATGTCATCTGAAAGAGTTATGTGAGCTTTGATGTGGTTTAAGTCAGATGAATCTGCTCCTTCATTAAATTCACCAGAAACACTGTTTGCATTAGCACCCATCATCAAAACAATAACAGGACAAACATTCCAATTTGTCCAACTCCCTGACTACATTATTTTTTCCAGCGGTGGCATGTCCTGTCACCGGAGCTAAAGCGATGCCCGGGGAGCCTTGAAATACCAATTGTTTGCCCTTAAGAGCGCTTGGCATTCACTATCAGGAAATATTATGCCTTGCTGAAATAAAGTCAGTCTCCCTGCCTTACACAATGGCACTCAATAATAAACCATATTTGTCTTTCGTCCCTGTTCGTCTCTTCTTGGTGTTATGAATCATTCGTTGATTTACAGTACAATGAGGGGGGGAACGTGTCTTGGATAACTAACGTTGGCTCTGATTAGTTTCTGCAGAAAAAGAGATGCAGAGTGCACCGAGCGATGGCTTACTGTCGATTAGTTTCACTGAGTGGGCCAATGAAGAGGCACAACAGAAGGATTTGAGATGAGTGAAGTGAAAGTGGAGTGGAGGGAAAAGGACAACAAAGAGAGAACAGAGAAGGGGACGGGAGGGAGGAGGGGAGAGGAGGTGATATCTCCATTAACAGAAAGCAGCAGGCGGCAAAAGGAGCCACAGTGGGGAGAAATGGATGGCTGTGTGACTGACTCGATTGAATAAGAAACAGTTCCACTCTGCAGACTCGAGCCTCATGCGATGATAAAGCAACATAAACAGCCTACCATTTGCACTTATTTCAACTGACTTCAAATACAACAACCTGTCAAAACAACTTTAAATGGAAATTCCACACACAGGCTGGTGGCAGAGAGTGAGTCCTCCATCGGTTCATGTGTAGTCTTGCACTTTTATACACCTTTAATGTAAAGGAGACCTTTTTAAGAGTGTGCTAGCTGAAAAACAAGTTTTGACAGTATGAACAGATTTATTTGGTTCGAACAAATTACATCATCCAACAAGGATGAGAACTCTGACAGTAATGCAAATCGAACATGCCAGTACATCAATGGTGGTACTAAGCCATTTCAGGCAGGCTGGATCCCCTGTAATGCTATGCAATACATCTATAGACAAGAATAGCACTCAATAGAGAGCACACCTCCGCTAAGGCCGAACAATCTCCTACTTTACTCACTCATGGATGCTTGTCTGACTTACCGGATATAGACTTTTGGTATAAAGCCTGTCACTGGGAAACCCTCCGCCCGCTTTATACTTGTACTGTCTATCGCCACACAAAATAAAACCATCCTCCAAGCTCGCCATCTACACACTGAAACTGGCAAGTCAGCCTAACACTACCCTGTTTGCTAACCGCACAAACATAAACAAGCTACCAGCTGTTACCTTTTCTTCTGCAGGGGATTCAGCCATTTTAATGCCAGAGTTCGCGCCAACACTATTTTGCAGGGGCACCGTCGCTGCATCCTGGGTTCAACACCACTGTGATTGGCTTGAAGACATGCAAACAACGCAGAGAGTGACCTCTGTCCAGCACTGACACAGTGATGTGCAGGTCTGGCAATGCAAGACTACATAGACAAGAAAATGTTGTGTATTCTGAGCCAAGACCCAACCTCCATCCTACTTTTGTGAAATCCATCCAGCAGTTTTTTTCTGTCACCCTGCTGACAGACGTAACCTCCTGGGCGGGGGGTAAAAATAGTTTGTCCCTGTTGCCACAAAATGTCTTGATCAGTATGGACAGCCACTTTTTAAGCGCTCATGCTACGTCAGCACACAGCACATATCTTTCTTTTTCAATTCAGTCCAAAACATCAAGTACCAGATGCTCTTTTTTTATGTAGATTTCTAAATGTGGTCTAATGTGTCCTGTTCTCAACGTGATATGCTGTATTTTTTTTTACACACACAGGCAATGACACATATCTGCCTAATTCTCACAAAAGGTAGACAAGAGAACGATAAAGTAAAACACAATAGAGCAATAAAGTAAAGTATTCTCTTCTACATATAACAATAAATATGAAATTACAAATTACAACACTGCCTTTACATCTCAAGAGTTGATACTTCGAACAATCAAGTGATTTAATCTCACATCTAGAAATGTTATGGTCTAAATTTTCTTTTGATGAGGACTGATGTAATCCATGTCCCAGGTCCTCCTCAATGTTACAGTTAAACATGTGGTTAAATAATAACAGAGCTTCCTCTTGCAGAAAATTAGCTTGAACCTGAGTAGTAGTCATGATATTACAGTTTTTCAACAGTTTCTCATTTAAATGTTCGATCTAAGACAAGGTAGAAAACATCAGTTTGAAACCTGTACTTATCTGGTGAAAACCTTCCTCCTACCTACTGCAGTAAGTACAAGATGTCCCTCAAGGCGAGTGCTAAGGCTTTGCCTCAAACTTCATTCTGAATTGCTTTGCCTGTGTTTGGCATTCTGAACAGACTTCAGACTTTTTCAACTTTCATGTCATACCTTGCTTTGGTCTTCAATTTCTTGTGCTGCCTAATAAAGAAATGTCAGCCCAGTTAGGTGAATCCGGTCTTTTCCTCCCCTTAGCACTATTCCAGTTCATCACGACATAAAGTAAATAAACAGTCAGTGGAAAAAACACCACGATCATTCACATCTATTTCTTGCTTTCTACATCTACATACATTGTGTAATGCATACATGCACTTCTGCATCTTATGATACTATTTGTTTGGAAATGTTGTGAAGGAATTAAGTTGTCTTATAAACAGAAACAATAGGCAGCAGATTGTTTTCTCCCGAGGGGGTGAAAAGAAGCCCGTGATATCTCAAACTACACTGAATGTGCGTTGACACCAGCAGAGAGCAATCTGGGCTGTCCTCTCCATTTTGTATCTGTCAATAGTTACGGTTTCATCCAAAGTTAAATATCTGAAGAGCTGACACATTAAAATGCAAACCAGAGTGTTTTTGCTGAAACTGTTATGCAAATATAATATGTGAGCTGATTATTAAATTATTAATTGAGCATCGGTTACTCTTACACATTTTGATTGTGTAGTTTTACTGTTAAAAACTGATAGAACTGAATCTATTATTGAGGCTTTTCTTTGTGAAGGCTGAGATTATTCAGAACATACAGTATGTTCTTCTCTCTCCGAGCATATTTTCACACTGCTCTGCAGCCAGAAACTGCATTTAAACCATATAAGCATCCATCTTTACATGAGTTTTATCCAGCTTTTAAATCCCATTCATACAAATCAGAATCATTTCAATTTGTCAAACCCATCATCAGCTTCTTTTCCACACAAATAAGCCACAAACAATTCAGCTCAGTATCAGCTTTTCGCTCAAATCTCTAAATTGTTTTTTAATCCATTAGCAAAAAATGATTATATTAACGTTAGCTCATTGTAACCTGGGCTGACCATTACATTTTGTTTTAAGGAATAACAGAACTGATCATCACGTCTGAAAGCCTAATTCTGAAATCATATAATATAATTTTAAAATTCAAGATGAAGTCATGGCTAAAATTAACTCAATCATGTTTCATCAGATGTGCAGATTTAAACTAGCTTATAGCCTATATAGGCGTATATAGCTTATATTCTCATGCGCAGCTAAAAAGCTGTCAAATAAATAAATATATATATATATATTTGAGGCTTAGGAGTTTGGAACTTCCAGTAGTTGATTAAATTTACTTCTGAAAGAACAAAGGGCAAAAGGCAGTCATTTCAATATTAGATATTTAGCATTTTATATTCTCATTATCAAGTTGTTGTTAAGATTGATTAGCATCCACTTTTATAACCTTAGTTATAAATGTCTGTTGAAGCTAAAAACATTTTTTAGATTTGATAAATGATTCGACAGGATTCACGAACCATTTGATACTGAATGTGAATTTAATAGAATGCCATCAAATCCTAATATTCTTTGGCTAATTCGATAACAAAATAATTATTACCAACCTCCTATTTGTCTTCCCTGTTTCCATTTTGTCACATTAGTTCAGAAGCCTGCTTGCTCTGCTTGGTTGGTTAGTTTAACATTCAAGACACCACGCTGGGTGAGAGACACATCACTGGATCCACTCCAGTCATGAAGGTTGTACTCTGGCAGACGTCTGTTTGGTTCTCGGCACTTCTTATCCCTTTTTTTGTTGCTGACTCACATCTCGGCTGTATCAGCTGTGAGCCTGACTATCTCTAACTTTTCTTACCGTCTGTCTCAGATCTTCTGTCTGTCACCGTCTGCCATGGTACATCTGTCATCTAAACCCACTTAACCATGTCTTTCTTTTCCTCTCTCTCTATCTCTCTCTCTCTCCTCCTCTACCTGTCAGTGGTATCAGGTAACAGGTGTTAGCTGTCAGTCTGATCATTTGCCGGGGCGTTTTCCTGAGTTCCTGGTGAATTCTTATATTAAATGTCCCTTGAGCGAGCAAACTGGAAAGAATTTCTACTGACAGGTCATGTCAGTGAAGGCAACACGGTCAAACAAGGGAAGGAATATTTAGTATGTATTGGAAGGATACAAAGGATGACAGCGACAAAAATCAAAAAATAGCAACGTGGTATGTCAGATGAGGATTAGCAGATTACAAAATGTAGGTTTCTGTTCACCTTTGTAGCACTCTAAATCAAAAGAAATACTGTAATCCGCTACTAAACATGACCTCACATCGCTGTATGACTTCACCCATCAGTCCAGGGTTCCTGTGGACGACATCTACAAATCCGCCAGAGAAACAATGGATTAAAAAAGGCATGAAGTCTGTAATGTCTCTCCAAACTCCAAGATGTGTGATTCAATTACAGCACAAAATCTCTTCCAATAGTGCTCAAACAAGAAGGGAGCAGGAAATTACTTCCTCTGCTGGGTCCTCAACACACTCAGCTTGCAGCCGAGCACAATGACACAGTGAGGTCTAAAAGTGGCTGGTCTGCTCCCTTTGTGAAGAGGATGTCACAAAATACACCCCAGAGCTGTCATTTTTTTCACATTGTGCAAAAGGGATATATACTCTCTCTCTCTCTATATATATATATATATAAACCCTAAAACCTGCTGTCCTTATGACGCATCAAACCTCCTGAGTAAATATAGATATGTCTTCAGAGCTGCTGACTGTACTCAACATGCCCTTTAACAAACTTACCATCGTAATCACAACTGAATATGCTGTCACAGGTCATGAGGGTGCTGTTACTGCTATATTAGAACTACTTGTGTCTACAGAGTGCTCTTAAAAACAAACCTAATTCTCTTTACAGTAGAGAAAGTCTTTAGCTGAGCTCGAGAACAGTCACTGAGAAAACTCTCTTTCACACGTCCAATTATCAGCCATTGTGTGACACCTATAGCTTATCCAGCCTGAGAAGCATTTACTCTGGTTAATTTGATGCGTAAAAACCGTGCAATAGAAAAAAATCCAGGGGGCATACAGTCGTAAGGACCTTGAAATATAAAAAGGTGCACCATATGGCTGGAATACAGTCGCAAATCCATGTATGGCATCGTGGATAAAGAGTGAGAAATCACTCCGGGGAGGTTAAAGTTGCTGGCAGAAGCATTTTTAAAGCAGGAGAAAAGCTTTAGTCACGGCTGAAAGGGCCTTTAAGCTCCTCAAAAAAAAGTGTGAGCATGAAACAGAGTTACTTTCCACAGCGCATACTCATTTACTGTGCATGCAAACAACACAGAGTAACCAAACAACACTGAGAATTAGTAAGCACTGCACCGCCAGGGAATGAGTTTAAAGCTTTTAAGTACTGTTTAGCACTCTCTCAACGGTCTTCTGGTCACAGTGGTGTGTCGTATTTCAGCTCCAGGAGGAAGGTAAGGACAAAATATGACAGTGAAGGTGTCGATTCAAAGAGTCTGAGTGATTTCAAATGAGCCGTGTGCATGTGTGTGTCTCTACTGTATAATTTACCTCACACCTGCAACCTATTTTATGACGGCACATACACTGATGCTGTAAATTTGGTTCCCAAGCAGCCTAAAAAAAACTGAAGCCCTAAAATATCACTGCTAAGATTAACAATATTCATATTTCTATCATATGTGTAAAAAAATGAAGAAACAAATAAAAAAGCATATATTCCTTCAGCATAATGAGCATGCTGTGGAAGAACCGTACGTCAGAACGTAATCTGTAATTCATGTCCATAGATACCCTGTCAAACAACAAAGTAAAACAATCGGCTTTTAAAACAATACATTTACTTCTGTTGTTTATGTTCATGCTCAAGATAGCTTACTCAAGGTATCATATTGACTATCCATGATAGTAACAGTAAGCTGCTCTGCATCAGCCGTTATTGACCAGTTGCAATAAATGGAAAACCCAGCTGGTGCACACTGAGCCATCTGCCATTAACTCAGCAATATGAATTTATTCTCAGGCAGCACAGTTAATCAAAAATAATATTGAAATTGCAATAAGACCAAATGCAATATCCAAATTGTAGAAGTATGACATTTTTTGATAAAGAAATGCCTTTAAGCTTTGTTCTTCAGATGTGAGAATACATGTTTGTTAGGTACAAACCCCAACAAATGACATTAATATTTTCTTTATGATACAAAAATGATCATTACCCCTAACCATGAATCATATCACAACCATATTGCAACCACAATATATGAAAAAATAGTAAAAACTGGATGTTTTTACTTTATCATGCAACATTAAGGTACCCATTATGGATTTTCGGGGGCTGATTAAAACACAGATCTAAAAAATGTATATTCTAACATATTAGCCCAGTTTCCTCATGTTTTAGCCGTTTCCCTGCCCAAAAATACCAAATTTAAATGAATGGGTCATTAACAGACTTCAGCAGAGCTTTATAACGGCCTAGTTTTTTGAATCAGGTGTGTTGGAGCAGGCAAACATCTGAAACATGCAGGACAGAGAGGGCCTGAGCACCAGCATTGAAAATTAACCCATTATTTTCCTATTTACTACTTCCTAAGTTTCATATTTGACAACATATGCACCAATACCAACAGATATGCAGTATATAGGTCGGGTTCTAGAGTTTACATATAAGCGCAAAATAAAGATGCAACACTTCAAAAGCGTGTTGTTCTGCCTGGCTCTCCTGGCATCACTGAACGGCAAGAGTGTGTCCATGAAAACAAACAGCCAGCCGTTGGTGTATGTATGTACAGATGGCAGGTCGTGCCTCTGTGCTGGCGTGGATGTGTATTTTGCGAGCAAAGGTCTCTGCAGAGCTAAAGACATTAATCATATTCCCTGGTGATATTTTTTGTCCAATAATCAGTAACCAAGAGAGAGTTTGTTGTGGATCAACACTGTAAATGTTTCATCTTCACTCCAGGCCCACTTGGTTTTTTTTTTTCAAATGGCCCATTGCATTATGGTCTGAAGATAAACACTGTTGTTGCTGCGCCTGTGTGGAGCCATTAGGACTCTTACTATTGGAAAACTATTTTCTTAAATCTGCCAATAATTATTTCATGGTCGCCATCGCTCTCTGCCTTGCTGTGCATGTCCCTCTCTTTTATACCTGTTCATGCTATGCCTCCAGAATCACAAACACACAGACACACACAAACGCACACACGCACTCACACATACAGCCCGAGGCTGTATCCAAACCACCATGGTAGAGAGGACCAGGGGTGATGGACTATTGACTGATAGAGTTCAAGCAGTCTGTGTAACTCTTGGTGGTTAGCCAGTCATTTCAGCAACAGCCTTAGGCAACCTGCTACTATTCAGTGTGTGTGTGTTTGCGTCTGTGCGTGTGTGTGTGTATCAGGAATTGTGTTCTTTTGCTGTGGACTGGTGGAATTCCCACAAGCCTGTGAGAGTGACTGGGAGGATGTCTGACAGGTGAAGATAAACCGGACCAACAGGCAACAGCGTGGAGACAGTGGGCTTTATAAGAGCAACATGCCAAACAGAACACATTGTCTACTCTGCATAAAATTTGACTATGTCTGGGATTTAGGGGGAAACTCTCTGCTGCATTCCTGTATGTGATGGGGTTGGCAAGGCACAGGGGCTGTGGAGTGTGTTTAGATCAGCGTGTGAGTTTATGTGTGTGTTTCAGTGTAAATGTGACTAGATGGGAGCTCAGCGAGAGAGTGCAAGTGAGTAAACACCCGTCAGTGACTCAAGTGTGCAACACTTCAGCATCTTGATGCTCCTCAATTTATGGCATCCTCAATGTTCTATGTATTATTTAAAAGATGGAGTTTCATTTAGAAAGCTACATCTTTTTATCTGTGTGATCCATCTCAGAACATAAACATTACAAAAACAAAACAGAAATTCATCTGCAGTGTTTTTCACGTGTTGTTGTTGTCTCCAAAATATTGTTTTCACATGGCAACTCTAAGACAGGGCGCTGAATGTGGCAGACATCACAGACACGACTGCTGCGCACACCTTTCTCAGAGTTTGAAGGCAAAGTTGGCAGCACCTCCTCAATTCTTGGCTGATCCTCTGAACCCACTCTATTCTTTATGACTCCAGACGCTAGCTTCAGGTGAAAATAGCTTACTTGGTTAGTAATTGCTGTGGGTAAGATTTTACACGCAAACGTGCGTCTCGTCCAGCAAGTTCTTCCCAGCAAGTGAATAAAGTCAGAAATGTGCCCAGATTTCCCCTTTCAAAATATTTGCTGCTGATCTATGCCTACCTCCACAATACCTCCTAGCAGAAGCAGAATTAGCCTAATGTCCACCCACAATTCAATGCCATTCTACAAGTTTATTGCTCAGCAGTGGACAGAAAATCAACAACCAGCATGAACTGCAAACTCATGATTATGCTCTGCCATTGAATCAATGCAGAATCTTGAACATCTGCATCGTAATGCATCTTAGACTCAAGATGTTTCCACACCTCTACAAGAGAGACAAATGAAAGTGAATGTAACTGCAATGAGCCAGAAAGATGGGATGGGATATATCAGGGATTAGTTATAGACCAAGAGGCTGAGCAGCAGATAAATCAGCATCACCTCGGGGCAGCAGTAGAGGAGAGGAGTTCAAGGCATCGCTCATTTAATCCAAATGAAATGGCAAAATTAAATTTCCAGTACAAAAACGGACAATATTCAACTGACACGACAACAGACGACTAGATTACAACAATAGCACTTCCACCACGACCTGACACTGATCCAGTTATCGTTCATTGTCAGGTAGCTGCATGGAAGAGGAGGAAAGGGTCGGATCATAAAACGGCAAGGCAACCTGGCTTTAAGCTGTGTGTGAAGTGTCATGATGGGAAAAGACTTTCATCTTTTACACCATCTTAAGTAGACACACTGATACATTTAATCCATACTACCACATGCTGCTCCTCTGCCATTTCTTCCTTCACAGATAAGGGCAGACACCATTAGGGCCTTTCCTGCGCGCGCGCGCACACACACACACACACACACACACACACACACACACACACACACACACACATACATACATACATACACACAGAACAGGAGAGAATCCTAACACCTCGCTTTGTAAGGACCAAAAGAGTGCACTGTGTGTGTGTGTGTGTGTGTGTGTGTGTGTGTGTGTGTGATGTGCATATGTCACTTTTCATTCCCTTTCTCAGCAGGTTTGGCCCTCCGTGTCTGAAAAGTTCTGTGATCTGACGGCTCAGTTAGACCCTGATGTGATTGGATTGAAGCGAGTCCACTCGCAAATATAATTGCTCGCACTGCTTCATACCGTCTCTAACATCAAGCTTTTTTGTTTTGAGAATGTCATATTCTGCTAATGGAGGCATTGTTAAAGAGTAAAAAGAGAAGAAAAAAAAACTATTATTAGTTCAAATTAGTTAGGTTTATTTATAGCCTCCCTGGTGCAGAACCCTGAACACTGGGAACCAAAGGAAGTGCTTCACAGATCCTGAATGTCTGTGCTTCATTTTTCAAGGTTTTTTTCATGGAGTGATGCCCAGTGAGATCAAGTCTGTCTCCTCTCTTATATACAAGAGCTCCTGGCTATCAGACTCAGGTAGAAGAGGCACCACTTCTTTCAAACACCATCTTCTCCATTTTTAATAAAGATTAACATTGTGACAACGCTGAAAATTACCCTGATCAATCAAAAAATGAATCACAATTCCCCACCTAGCTGCATGTTTTGAGCGCGTGGGAGTAGACAGGAAAAAATAACTCACATATGAAAGGAGAGCATAACTCCACACGGGGATCAGGGAGTCGGATCGTGAACATGCTCCAGCCCACCAGAGCTCAAATGAACCTCACCCAAGAGATTACTGTGTGAAATGACATGTACATTAGGTTAAATCTCCTGTCAGTGTTCTTGACCAAGGTGCTGGTGAAGATCTGGAGTTTGTCCCAGAGTACTGTACGTTAGGTTGAACATTGTATGATATGTGATGAAAAAAAAAGAAGGTTTTTTCTCTTGCTTGGAGCATAAAAGTTCCTTTTGACCTTGAAAACGATAGACGAGAAAAATTCTAGTTAACGTCCACTAGCCATTTGTTTTTCTAAATATCTTATCTGCATCTCCTGATCTTCCTCTTCCTCAAACTCAATCCACTGAGGAGGACCTTGACACGCAGTGAAAAGCTCCTGAAAAAGTAGGCTGATCTGGTCAATCTCGAATGATAATATTAATTGATTCGAATTTAAATTTATTCTGTAATTTCAGACCCTGCAGTTACACATGCCTGGCGTGTGCATGTGTGAGAGAGAGATTGTTAGGAGACAAAGGAGAGGCGGAGAGGCTGGGCCGGGGAAGGGCCAGCTAAGATCTATGGCCTGTCAGTAACACTAATCAGGCTCTCCCCAGCAGCATTCATCTCTGGAGCGGCACCACGAACTGGGCGCTGACCAGCAGCCAGCCAGCCAAATAACCACGGGCTGCCATGACTACAGCATTGCTTCAACTGCCCAGAGATAACAACAGGGAAGGCAGATTCTTCTAAAAGCCTGACATGTCATATTGAGCAGCAACGGCTTCAAAGTTGTGTTGTTATCTTAGCCGTGCTTCGCTCAATTTGAAAACCGTGTCTCTGCTTGAAGAGGCTTTTTGACCTCCTACTTGTCGACAAGCTGCCTGGCAAAATAATTGTTAGGAAAACTAAAAAGGAATAAGAGCAGACAGGGGATACTGTGATTGCGTGAGGGTGTACACCAAGTTTTCACAGCAGGATGAATGAAGAATGAGACAACATTATGAGAATGTGACGGAACACCTCGTAAGACATGTAAAACGTCTACTGACTTCAAGGGGGAAGAAATTTTAAGGAAATGCAGTCAACAGTGCCTCAGCATCGCCAGGCTAACAGCTTGTGAACCCTTTTCATTCTTGCGGCTCTATTGTTGTGCCATTTCCAAAACCACTGCTTCTCCGTGCCAGCATTATATTCACTTTCAATCCTCTGCAGATTGCATCTGACTTTGTCAAAGTTGTCTGCATTACATTTGAAAGAATATGTCATTGGAATAAAAAGGCAAGTGGGAGGAGGAGCAGGGGGCCAAAGTAATCAAGGGAGCTGAAAAGCGTGAAAGTACCATTACTCATAATGCCGTACACACATAGGAAAGATAAATGACTGCAATCCAATGGCAGCCCTCTAATACTGGGTCCAGTTAGGTGGAAAGGAAGAGAAAAACCTTCCTCTTGCTTACCATCTTCCCATTGTTTCAAATAATCGTTGCATATTGGAAGCGTGTATGAAAATACATGTACTAAAAGCAGTGTGAAACAATAGGACGGTAAAACAACAACAGCAGCTTGTGACTTTATAAACCAAGGTCACACACCCACAGACTGTGACTCTGTTATGAGCATCCCGAGCCTCACGCCGTGATACTATGGATGTTTTGAGCTTGTCCTATTTGCTGTAGTTGTTCACAGGGTTGTGGTTGTCAGGATGAGACTGATAACCCCAATACAGACAGGGGAAAGCAACAGAGAGAGAGAGAGAAAAAAAAAACCTTTTCTGTGAAATACAAAACATAAACTGAAGCGTAATAACAGCAGCAGACAAGATGCTGCTTCCTCTCTCTTCAACAACTGTGGTGGCTTTACAGGTGACAATTATCTGCGCCTCAGGCTACAGGCTCCAGCATCTGGAAGCACTTCAGGATTGAAGATGTGCGCTGAGGGAAGCTGACCACTGAGGGAGAAGATATGGGAACAACACACTTGACTGCCTCAAGGTTTCTCCAGGCCAGTGAAAGTAATATATCAGAGGTGGCACTGTGCAACATGGCCTTTAAATAATATGGCAATAATTTCAGACTACATTGCAATTCACAAAATATACTGTAAATTGATATTTTGAAATATCCCTAAGGCACTACATAAATGCTAAATGCAACAAAAACAAGTTTCAACCATTTTGACCAAAACCCCTCTATACTGATACTGTGACAATATTGTAAAGGGTTGGCAAAACACCAACACAATGAAATGTGTGATAAAAAATTATCAGCAATGTGGGAATAATAACTAAGTGGGTAAAGGGAAGCATTAGAACAAACAGAACAATCTGCTAAGTTCAGAAAAGCACATCACTTTACTGTAATACAGCCTTTAAAACCAGGAAAAGACAACACTTATACCATGTCATGATATCAACAATATCGATATATACTGCAGTCTCATATCACCAAGTTACGTACACTCATTTTTTCCTACAATTAAGTACATATACAGTAAAACCCAGATGTAAGAAACACATTTTTCAGGGGCTTTAGCTCTCAGTAGCATGCTGTGCTCAGAAGAACCACGACTGAGGTAAATTATTTGTCATGGTTTGTATAACATTGGTTAAAAAACAACAGCTCCTCCTGACATGAGCACATGCCTCCTAGTGTGATTTCACTCTCTTGGCATTTTTCAAAAGTTGTTCAGCTGCTCAGAAAGCTGTGGGAGCTGGAGAGAGAGGTAACAATTGCCAATAGCAAGAAAGTTTGAGAAACAAAACAAGAGAGAGAGAAAGAGAGAGAGGCGAAAGAGTCAAACAAAAATACAGACGGAGACAGAAAGGAACCGAAATGGAGAAAAGTAAGCAGAGTTAATTAGGGAGCTGTTTCCACTTGGAGGAACCATGAGGCTCACATAATAAGTATTGAGAGGCGGAATAGCACTCGACTGAACTTATGTCATGCACTGGAAACAACCTGCAGTAACAGTGAGAAACATTTATGCAACGTTACATCATGTTTCCCTCTGGGCTACGGAAGCAACTGTTTCTGTCTTGGCCGCAGCAACGTCTGGGTCAGGGTTGCAAACTAAACTCTGCCATGAAATTGTTTTGGTGGCTTCAAAGCAGTTTTTTCACGTGAAAACTGTCTAACTGTAGATGTGACGTTACTGGCTTTGCTCTACAGCTACTGCTCGACGTAGGCTCAAGTAGGCTATATGCTAGCAGGGGAGCAGGCAGAGGTGGAGGAAGTGCTTAGATCTCGAACTTAAGTAAACGTCAGTGCAAATGTATTAGTATCAAAATACAATGAAACTAACAAAAGTACTCGTTATGCAGATGGACGTATTTAGAAGAATGCATACTACATAACACTTAATAATTCCTTTATGAGGCTCATAGACTCAGACATGTTGTATAGTTGTCAGGACAAGTGAGTGGACAATGTGTGTATTTTTCCGGCTTTTGAAGCTGAGAGGAGACACATGAGTCCAAATGACCAAAACCAAGAGCTGCAGCCTTGTGACAACAAGAAAACAATTAATTCTAAAATTAAATTGAATGTTTTCATCTAGTTTCCTGTCACACAAACAAAGGTTTTATTGTCCCCGGTTCCTGGCAACATTACATCAAGCAGAAACAACATCCTGACAATTAGAAGAAGTACTGCGAAAAATCGCAATTGCAACACGGCTCACTCCAAGTGAGAAACAGTGGGACATTTTTACAAGATGATATTTTACAATATGGGAACTGTGGAACACATTTTTTCCTCTCTCTCATTCTTATGCCAACACGCACACACACACACACACACACACACACAAACACACAAACACACAAACACACACATCCATCCTCCTTAGCAAGAGCAGTGTTATCAAACTCCACCCCTCAAGCAGAAACTTTTCCCTTGCTTAACCACCACAGTGTGTTGTCAGAATGGAGGACACGATGTTTCCCTGAAAGAAAAGAAGGCCCAACACAAAGCCGCCTGACCTGGGTGCACTTATAGCTGTAGCTACAGCCAGCCAATCACATTGCAGACTGATAAATAACGTCGATTCATCAACACAAGGCAAATCACAGCCCCGCAGACCTTGACGTTTACCACAAAGAAACTTTGTGAGGAAGATGTTTTTTCTTGATAAGAGACAGAAGAGTCAATGATTAAATTAACTTGCTTCAAGTCACTTCATATATGTTTTTCTTATTCTGAAATGTTACATTGAATTAATGGTTAACAAATTATTAAAAATACTAAGCTCATGACAGCCTGTTGTTGTTGTTAAAGCTGCACAAGTGTATGTAAACAACTGGCTACCTTTACATGAAGCAGGTCAGAATCATTAGTAATCACTTTTAGTGTTATTTCTGTCCACACTATGATTGAATGGCCAAATTTCACTCTCCTTCAAGATCTTTTGGCCTCACCATTGACCTCGAAAAATGTGGAGATAGCTTTCCACGAAGAGGAAGTGCCTTGCACATAACTGGGGCACCTCCCCTGGTTTGAAAATGAAGTCGGATTTCAAGTGAGCTTGAGAAAATCACCCTTCTTCTCCCTTGAGTTATTACCTCAGTTTCCTACTATGTTTATGGTCTTAAATTATGGCCCAAGTAAAAGACAATAAAGCAGGTAGTGTTTAATAGCATGGCTGACTTTTGATTGACATCTGGCTAATATAAGCCCCAAACAGTATTCTTCCGGCCTGCATCCTCTCATCCAAATCTCGTCACTTCTGACGACCGTAATGCCAAACTTCAAAACGGTAGTCCACAAACCAATGAGCTACATCACAGTGTGTTTGCAATCTTTCCACCAACTCCTGAGAAAAATAGCAAGCTCTTTAGCTGGCTTGATGCTTCGCGATGTTCGCCAGGCCACTCAGTCACATTGTGTGTCTGCACTGTGGTGCTAGGCAGGTAGCATCAAGTGGGTTTATCAGATCTATTCTGTCACGCATGGCTGCCAAATAAAAAACTGTGGGTTTCCCCTTCACTGTCAGCCTCTTTGGGCTTTGAGCTTTGAGTGTCCGTTTGGTCCATCTGTGCAATAATAATCTTTCCGATATTAATTTAGCAGAAACAGCAAAATACATATAGAAGTATAAGTGATAGCCAATAGGTGAGAGTGAACAAAAAGCACAAGACTGCTAAAGACTATCACCAAAATCTTGCTGATTATTATGCTAAGTACTTAACATGCTCATTCCTGTATATATTAAGTAGATCTCCCTGCTGTACTTAAATATGCTGTAGGCTTCATAGCCACATAACTGTCACATTTATAAAATGCTAAATCATTACCAATCAATTTCATGGATATGGGATTTCACTACACTGAAGCTACTACACTCCATTTTTTCATCCATCTCCTGCTTCTCCTCTTAATCAACACCATGCCCTGTTCTCCCCCTCTCACCTCACCTTAACTCACCTCCTCCTCCGATCATACTGTTCCATCCTTTTAGCTCTTTACCTCTCTGTAAACAATTTCTCAGCACCGTGCCTGGAGATATTGCCAAAGTTTAGAGTACTAATCCATCTGGATGCAGTGGCAGGACCGTCGTAAGTGTGTTGTGATTGATGTTATGGATCATTTCTACTGCATTTCACAGACTTTCAACAACCCTCATGGGGCATGGAGCCTAAACTTACTGTGTTTAGAATATGACGACAAAGGAAGTGCAAGAGAGCTGGTTAGCAAAGAGTGGCTATTTCAACGTGAAACATGATGTGTTACATTCTGGTTTATTGAGGCTACCGTCACAAATATCAACTTATTAATCCATCTATGAGAAATTATTATGGTAAGCGAGAAAAAAACAACCTCCTCTCGCATTTCTCCTCCTCTGCAGGCTCGTTTTCCATTTTCTTTGTCTCATTAAAGAAACCCCCCAAAAAAATCTTCTGCCTGGGTGTGAGTCCTCTAGCAAAAGGTGCATAATAGGCTTTGACTTTAAAAAATGAGTTGGCCTGCAGGTGTGAGGTGAGGTGGCAGTTACATAGTACAGGGGTGTAACAAGACATTAAAAATACAGAGGGTTTAAGCTGGGAGACTATATTTCTTTAGATGAGACAAGACTTCTATATATTTCCCTTCGAAAAGAATTTCATTATTGATTGAAAAATGGAAATGGCCCTGCAATAAAAATCCATGGACATGACCTTGATGTCCTCAGCGGTAGTTTCAGCCTTGGTACAATAGATGAGAGCAAAAAGGGGCCATGGCACAGTGTGAAGACAAGTCAATAATCCGATAAGCAGAAGGACAGACGAGGCAAAGTCAGCGCCGAGCGAGCCGGTCACACAGAGGCGGCTCATCACCAGAGAGTGCCTTATCCAGGGGAGCTGCGGCACTGAGGGGAGCACAAGTGTTTTGAAGTCACTGTAGTTGTCTTTGGCACAGCTGACCCATTGCTCACACTGTGGCATCGGCCAGCTTGAAGCCGCTGGCCGTTCACTCTCTCGCCGATCTTTTCTATCGTTCTCTCAGAAGAGAATCAGGTTGAGAAGGAAAGAGACACTGAAATCAGATCCACCTTTCAAATTCCTCAAATGTGATTCACAAGACTGGCATAGCATTTACAGTCTAGTCTGGGTCAAGATGTCAGGCTTTCAAGAGCATCTGCACACATTAATATTTGACATGTGTGTCAGGGGAGAAAGCACAACTTAGATTTACAACAATTTTCAAATTGCAGGAGACGCAATGTTAATTATAGTTTACAAATAACAGTGATCGTGCTGGAGCAAGTGACGGTTCAAGGTAGCAGATGTTGATTTGGCCAGCTATAATGGCGACAGTAAATGTACTGCTGTGGCTGATAAACAGTCACTTTGTTCATTTTTTTGGCAAAAGAACAAATAACATCTTGGCTGTTATCGGCTCTCTCTGTGCCATTTTCTGTACATTTATCCTTGTCCAGAGGAACGGGCAGTATGTAATGCCTCCCTCGACTATCTGTTGGTGTTGAGAAAAATAATGTGTTTGTGATAATGCTTTTTACAATCACATCTTGCTTTTGTCAATGTAAATCGCAGGCACAACATGCTCTGAAAAATCTCACAGATATTTTCCCTATCGCTTAGCTGAGTGCGTCATCCTCCTTATAAACTTAATTCAGTGGTTTTAATTATTTAGAAATTACTTCTCTTACAAACAGTCAAAAAAAATAACCATTTGACAAATGTTCAAATAAATAAAATGCATCAGTCGATCTGTTCGGCCATTCCTTGTATAAAAAGCATCTGTTGTAGTCACTTCAGCTACTACGCACCTATAATACACATAACAATACACATAATGTATCGCATGCCACTTACCTACCACCAATTAAACATGCTGTGACACAAACTAGACATTTCTGCACAATATGACACAGAAAGGAAGAAAAATATAAGTGATGCGTATTGCTGTATTTCTGCACAAAACATCCTCTCCGCTGTAATTGGCTGCACCTGAATGAGAACAATAATGTGACTCAAAACAAAGTTGGTGGTATTCACACTGTTACTCATGCTGTTGCCACCTTTGCAACTTTTTAGTGTTATGCTTGGCCTGCTGCTTCATTCCACGCGAGACAGTAGCTGCGCGGTACTCATTAGGCCTTTGCACTGCTAAAGAGTACACAGCATCACTGCATGGCAGCTGCTTCACAGCCACTTGATAAAGGCATCCGGGCCAGAATGCAAAACAGCTATGAATAGTGCTGGAGGGGTTTTTTTTTTTTGCAATCAAAGGTTATGTGGCGCTGCGGATGCTGATTCTGATTGTACTCATAGTCTGCAGAAGCTGAAGAAACTAAACAGACGACTCACAAAGTCTAATGAGGGGAGACCAGCCTCTTTTATACGCGCTAATTTGATTTGAAAGTTGCAGAGAATGACTATGTGGCAGAGATATGAGGTCAATGCAGGTCTTTTAAACAAGATGATTCACTCATTGGGGAACTGCCTCTCAAACAAGTGCAGTCATTCAAAACCCACTCACTTATTCCAATAGTGTGCCTGTGAATCAAGCTTTGAAGTCTGACATCTGTGTTTGTTTTAGTCTCACAGCACAGAAGTCTTTCAATCCCTTTCTGGCTGACTTGTGACTGTGTAAGGGTTGAGGTGGGATAAGACAATCTCCATTAATGTTTGACTTCCGTTTGAAAGAGAAATTCAAGAGATTCGGGGGCTAGCTCAGGTAACACTACTTATTGTGTGTAATTAAATTACTGCTAATCAACATTCACAGGTCAATAGATACATCTTCTAATAAAAAGAAATACAAAATAAACACTTAAACACCTAATTCTATGTTATCAACAGGGTGGCAACATCCCTTTTTCATGAAAGAAAAGCTGCTCTGGTGTTTAGTGGCAGTGTTACTCCAGGCCAAATAACACACAAGACATTCCCCTGAAATGGAGCCTTCAACCATGGTGGGTGAAATGAATTCAATAGTGTGACGAAACCAGCTGACACATCCGAGAAAGGGCAGAGAAAACACGAGGTAGAGTGGCAAAGGAGCATTCGACCAGTCAAGGTCGGAGACCAGGAGGAAACTGCGTAATAGACAAACCATTTTGGTGGTAAATTGTGTGTGTGTGTGTGTGTGTGTGTGTGTGTGTGTGTGTGTGTGTGTGTGTGTGTGTGTGTGTGTGTGTGTGTGTGTGTTTTTCAAAGCGAGAGAGGTATAAACAGAAGGGAAAAGAAGGACGTAATGAATAAGGGGAGGCAGAAAGCCAATGTGTGAAAAGATGAAGCAGGTAATTTTCATTTTTCCACATAAAATTCTCCTCAGCCTACTCGGACTGCCCCCCCACCCTCCTCCACCTGAACTCCGCCCTAGCACATTTTCCGTGGCTTTTGGCTCTTGATTTGAATTTAGACAGGGAACAGTGAGCAGAGTGCACGGCTGAGGTTTACAGCGGGTGATTTGTCCTCGCTACCCTTGGAGGCAGTCAGAGGGACAGAATTCTGTTTTTTTTTTCCAGGCTGGGCAGCAGGCAGGCCAGAAACAGAAAGTTATCTAGAGGTTACATTTATATTTTCATGTCCAAATGGGCTAGAGTTTTAAGACACTGATCATGTAATCATAACATCACTGGTTCAAGTCTAGCTATCTCCTATCCACTCCCTACTGTCTGCTATCTACACAAAGCCAAAAAAATGGGTGTGTGCAGCCAAATTTCCATAAAAATTATGTTTATTTTGCACAAATCTGAAAAGTCAACAGTGTTAATGCAGGGAGTATTGTTACCTCAATATAGCATAGAGTCAAGTTCATGGCCAGCTTGTTTTTCTTTTTAATAACAAAAATCTTTTCTGACCTTCATCAAGTGTTTCAGTCACTAAACCTTAAAGGACTCAGAGAAGCAACAGGCGA
>CAEMYA010000024.1:20520555-20557161 GCA_903131615.1 Diplodus sargus | reverse complement strand
GACACACACACACATCAGTGCAACTCAAAAAGGACATATTTTGTAGCTGCTGGAACAAAAGTGTTCCTCCACTTTTCACCGATAAAAGCAAATTAAAATCCCCTTACATCCTAGCAGCACGGCACTGGTTCCTTGATTCAATAAAAACATCTCAAATCAGCTTAAAAGCATCTTGGTGAAAGGCTTGTTTGCTTTTTCACAGTGCATATTCGATCATAATGTCAAGTTGTGCTCTTCAGATTGTGTACAGAAACAAAAGAATTTGACAGTAGCCTTGCTGCATTCACTAAAAGCTGAAATCAATCCAATTTCCTGTTCTTCACAGCGATGGCTGCATTTCTCACAGCTGTGAGCTATGCAACAGTATTATCTCTCTACACCAAACTAAATGTCAATTTCTCAGATTTCTTCAAGCGCTCTGAATTTTTTTACAGTGCATTTTGTGTTGTCTTTTTCCAAGACTGACTGTGAGCAGCTCTGCAGCATGGCGGAACTAAAAATTCATGCACAGTCTTATCACCAGCTCACATGTTCTCCCAGATTGTCCACGCTGGGTAAAAAGGACAGATGTTGGATAGGCAGTGTTCCTTCATTTTTATGTCTAAATTTGTTTTCGCTCGTCTGAGTCATATCGACAAGAAAAAAAAAGCATTCTCTTATGTCTCGCAATATTTTACTTTATCAAACTCCTTTTCATCTCAGTGACATTTGAATGAGCATGAATGTGTATGTTTGTTTTTTATCTGCAGACAGACATTGAAGAGCTATCTGATTTCATCCAGGCTTAATTATGGAACCATTTCATCCGCGCAAATACATCAACAAGCAATAAATCAGGCATACTTAAAAAAGAATATTGTTCTTTCATTTTGTTTTTTATGTTTGAGGTCTCACCTTTAAATTAAGTCCACACAAACTTCATTTTTCACTTAAATTAAGAAAGTAATCCTGATTTGAGCAGGACCACCCATAAAATTAAAAACTGCATTTTATCAAAGTATTTCAAATCTGGTATTTATCAAAAGATTACTGCACTCATGGTTTCTTGCATCTCATCAACGGTTTAAAGATGCTTTAAAGTTTTGTAGCCGGTGGTGAGTCACGCTTCAGTGGAGTTGAAGGTGCAGCTTATCGATGCGTTAAGACTGCCAGTGTCCCTCGCTGACTTCAACAGCCACAGGGAGAACACAAGGATGCAAGATCAAAAGAGGACAGACAACCCTAAACTCTCCATCCAAAGCAGCTGGATTCCGATAAAGCTGGATGTACACATCCCCCTGTTGATTACTATTCATGTCAGGCTCATTTCCCTACACATCTTCACGCCAGCGTATCCTCAGTTAGTTGTATGACATTATCATCTGCAGCTCTATATTTATTCGAGTGATCAGAGGTGGAAGTTGGCAGTAGTGAGCGTCTGCATCTCAGGCAGTAATTTTCAGCATATGTCTGTTTGTGGTCAAACAGAGATTTGGGTCAGCATGCAAGGCTCCTCTGCTGCCTGATTGGCAGTGCAACAGATACCAGCACCTTTCCTTGCAGGTGGTGTGCCCATATGGCGGCAGCTCCAGGCTGCTCTTTGGACTGTGATTCAGTCAGATGCTTATAATCATTCAAGCTCCCCTTCTGAGTCGGCTCCAGCAGAGGGCCCTACAAAGTCCAGGTGAGGTTGATTGTTCCAAAGCTACTGCAACTATTTAGGGGTCTTGAAATCGCTCTTAGTCTGGCCCTGTGCTGAGACAACTGTGCCTTGGGAGACCCTACAAGTAGCTCCTAGAATCACGGGGGCAACCACACCCCCTCAACCACAACAAGGTGGACATCGGAGGGATCTCCAAATAAGTGCTACCTTGTTTATCATGCTGCCACAGCTGTTCAGACCTGATAAGAGGGAGAAAAGAGCTGGATGGATCAGGGATTCTCGCAATATTTTATAGTGGAGACATTTCTCCTCACCTGATGTGAAGAGCACTGCTGCTACTGATAAACACCAGTTGGACAGAAAGGTTACCCAATATGTCTGCCTTGAATTGAAGTTTATATTGAACATTGTGTCATCAATGGCTGTAATTATAGATGGATGAATGGCAGGAAGCATCAAAATGTATTTTATGACAGAGAATCATTATTAACTATAATATGTAATACTTCAAACAAACAGTCTACTTGGGCTGTCAGTTTAGTGTTAAAAGTGTAAACATTTTATTAATTCTGCTTTCCATAGTGTTCTTTCTCTTATTATCACTATTACTAGTGATAGTTGATAGAGTAGTACAGTTGCAGTAGTAGAGTAGCGGTTGTAGTAGCGAGAATTTAGGGCACTATTTCGATATCATGCTTAATTTACATTTTATGCTGCAGAGCCGTGGAGTCAGTTTCTTCAGCTCCCTGTTGGGATTAAAAGTGGAGGAAAGAAAATGTTGTTAAACTCCAGCAGCACAGTTTTCATGGAGCGTGATGATTTTAGTGCCGGTCCTCTCTACCTGCCTTTGTAGCTCTTCCTTCATGCAGTGATGTTACTTATAAAGGCTAATGTTCCAAGACATTATCTTAAAAGCTGCCATATCAAATTCTAGTCTATAGCTGCCTGAGGGGCCAACTGTGGCCAATGGAGTGTGTGTGTGTGTGTGTGTGTGTGTGTGTGTGTGTTGGGGTTGATTCAGAGGTCATCATAAAAACACGTGCACCAATTTTTCAAGGAAAGCCATGTCATTTCTCCTCATGGTTTTTAAGTTTTCCTATAGATGAAATAATTAAAAACGCCTTTAACGGCTGAGATGAATAAAATGCTCCTTTTTCTTTGGTTAACCAAATCCTTTAAATTGTTACAATATGCTGTTTGGCCTGAAATGAGACTGCAAAACCATCACCACCCTTACTTTCTGTTTGGTGATCATTACTGTGATGATCAAAGTCATTTCCAGCTTTCTTTTTATTTCTCAACATTTTACTGCATGGACGTCTTGCACAAATTTAATTAAAAATCAGAGAGTTGTATTGTGTAAGAATTTGAACAATTTCGGACCATTTCATTTAAGCAGATCAATACAGCTGTTTGTGTTACTACAATATTTAACATTTTAATCACATTTTGCGATAAGTCAACTTTGACAAACTTATGTATAGTTATAAAAGTTGGTTGTCTTTTGACATTCCCCAGTAACAAGATGCTGCTTCATCAAGTTGGCAATCTCTGTAATAAACCCTTTTACATGGAATCAAACAGCAATAATGCTTCCCTGACGGGAAGAACAACCCCACCCCATACAAGTGTTTTTGCACAAAAATGTGATGATTAGATGTGTACTTGTGTACAAGTGTTTTCTCTGCTGGCCCCATTAACAATGACTGAAAACAATGTGAATAGTGCACACTTATAGGTAGGCCAGACAACACAGTGACCAATATACAATGTTAATGTTGTATGTAGGACATGAGTTACAGTAGATCAAGAAAAACTGACAGCCGCAAGCTCACATGTACACACACGCACGCGCGCGCGCACGCACGCACGCACGCACCATTTTCTGCCAGCGATACCAGCCATTCTTATATGTATGTGCAGGCATGCACAGTAAAATCAAACAAAGGCTCACACAGAAAACATACAGGTTGAACCACAGTTTTCTGCATTGGTAAACGTGTGTATACATGCTGATATTCATTATCTCTGAACTGCCGCCCGACTCCATCCATCTTGTAAGCCAGCACACACCTGCTATTGTCAAGGTAACAGAATGTGACAGTGTTGCAGATAAAATACATTAGAGAGCAGGGGTGAGGAAATAATGTGTCATGTTCCTGCAATATTGTTAGTGTGTGTGTTTGCTTGTGATTATGCCTGTATACCTGAAGGCAGAAAGAATTTAACTGCCATCCAGAGTTCTTTTAACAAAATTTAAAGTCGCTATCAGCACAGCGTTGGACACTTTCATTATGAAACAGCAGTTTAGAAACTGCAATCTAATAGCTGGGGGGGAGAAAGAAATGTTTGTGCATCTCCATGGATTAATATCCAAAGTACTGTGTATACTCTGGAGAGCCAACTGCAGTTTAAAAAGTTATAATGAAGTTGGGTTTGAATATTTACTTCTGCCAATGAGTAATGTTTTTATGTTGTTTGTTTGTTGACTAACAAAAACTACTGAATGGAATTCCACAAAACTTGGATAGAGGACGGGTGTTAATTTTTGATAAGCATCCAGATAAAGAGACAGATCCGGGACTATTTTCTCATTTTCATTGCAAGATAAAGCTTTTCTTTTTACATCATTGTTAATTTCTCAGGGAATAATTTATGGATCTTGACCAAAAAAAATAAGGCATATTTAGGTGGCTGGCGTCTATGAATGAGTACAATTTGATGCAGATTCTAGATCTCAAACATTTACCTGGTGGATAGACATTGTGCAGGTGCTACTCACTAATCTGCACTTTTCTGGGGTTTTGGTGTGTAAGTGTTGGACGACAAACAGCATAATGGAGGTGTTCCTTTAAATCTAGTTGCACACCGCTCCTCTCTCACACACTCACTAATCATGGAAGATCATTTTCAGTTTTCTGTGTAAACACTGTGTCTGTGTGCATTCAGCACGTACAACTTGCCTGCAGTCACAGTTACCAAAAGTGCAGCCCCAACTCCTCTGCACACTTAACTGCACTTTGTGTCCTTTTGGTTGTCTGCTGAAAAGAAATCAATGTCCATTTTATGTTCAACATGCTAAATATATTCATTGTGAGTCCAGTAAATCTTATTTTTAGGCAAAATATCTGCACAGACCTCCCTAAATGTAGACTTGGTTGCAGAGTTAAAGTATATTGTTCATGAGATTTCAGCCTCTGAGTGCACCGTCCTGTGGTTCGTGCTCCAGTGAACCTACAGTGTGAACAAAACGAGGACTGAAGTCCCATCAGACCAGACAGAGAACTGAGTCCTCTATCACATGGACTCAGTCCCTTTACTATTATTAGGAAGACGGAGTTTGGTTCATTTGAAAGAAACTATATGTGAAAACACATGATTTAGCCCCCAGTTGTAATCACAAAATTCACTGGCCCAGCAGAATTGCTCCCATTCCTCTTTATTAGCAGTAGAGCAAAAGCTAACCTGTCCTGACATCTCACTATTTTGCTACGGGAAGTTAAAAAATATTTTTGTATTAGCACAGTAGGACAGTATCACGAGAGGAACTATCTACAGTTGATACCATACAGCAAACAAAGGAATATATCACACAACCTGAGCCTTGGTATTAAAATATTGGTGTATCACACATGCTGCACTGCATTCATTTTCATTGGGCTACCCTGTGTTGTTATAGTCCAATGTGATGTATCGGGGCTTCTGGGTAGACTAATGGAGTGTATGGGCGACTCTGAGTAAACATCCTGCAAATGATAAAGCTCCTGCATCCAGCAGTGATCTATTCCTGGGTAGGAACACATTCTGTTTCTACTGGGACAATGCACACACACACACACACACACACACACACACAATACAGCTATTCCTGGACACACAACCAGACAGAGAGGTTGGCTATGTCTGGTTGGCACTACTAGCAGCACAGCTGACACTGCAGGTTGTCCATCCGTGTGTGTGTGTGTGTGTGTGTGTGTGTGTGTGTGTGTGTGTGTGTGTGTGTGTGTGTGTGTGTGTGTGTGTGC
The DNA here is from genome assembly GCA_903131615.1 of Diplodus sargus. NCBI lineage: Eukaryota > Metazoa > Chordata > Actinopteri > Spariformes > Sparidae > Diplodus > Diplodus sargus. Next base: position 20,551,494 of record CAEMYA010000024.1, on the reverse strand, counting down.
GTTACGTCTATGTTTGTGAGGACCAGATTTTAGGTAGTTTTAGGGCTTGAAAGTGAGGGAAGTTTTGGAAAATGCGTAGGCCCCAAGGAAGTTGATGAAGGTTGCAGCATCCCAGCACCACTGACCACCCCATATTAGCCAGGTAGGAGAAGAATATAATGTTCACCGACATGTTCTCTTTTTTGCGTCAAATTTGTAATATAATAGTTAGTATTGTGAGAGTTTCTTTACGGACGTGTACGATAATATTTTTGTTGAGTGTCCTGTATTTTCTGGAGGCCAATTGATCTGTTGGCAGGAAGATTTTGACTGGATTCAAACAGTCTCTCCAGCATGATAAAATACAGTTAAAAATATTGTGAATCTTCCGTAAGGATCATGATGGAACAGCAACAGGCCGCCCGAGGGGAATCACACAAATGAAATGAGGTTTCCTCTGGCCTTCATTTCTTCAAAAGCCTCTTTGAGGCTTGAGACTTTCAGGATTAAGGTTATAATTATAATTTGGTTAACGTGAAGGTTAGGGGCAACAAGGAAATGCAATAATTGAATGAGAGGCCCCACAAATATAGCGCATATGTTGAGCTTTTGTCTCTTTGTTATATGGCACTTACAGTAGCTGCATGGCCAGGGGGTGCATTGTCCTAGATAGTGAAGGTGTGCACACTCTAAGATGCAGAGCTCAGTAAAAAGTAAAACTGGAGCACTGGTTTCTGGGGGAAAATAATTTAAATTTTAATGACGACAGAAAGTTAGCACTCTAATGAGCAATGACTCCATGCAGCTGCAAAACATGTTCAACCCACCTCTTCGACACTCGACCCAGTCACGGAGTTATGATACTGGCTTCCAACATGTGAAGGGAACATGTGTTATAATGAACCTGGATTTACTGAGGAAGTTTAACAGGGAGAGAGTGAAGCAAATTAAATATTTCACGCTTTGTGCCCCAGTTTAGTTTGAGTGAATATTCGTAGCCGTTTATCTACGTTTTGAAAAATCACCTGACTTTTCTTCTCAGTACCCACAGAAAAACATATATTTTTTAAATCATAGGAAAATATATCCTCGAGGTCAGTGTACCACCACTATGATTTAAAAAACAGTGAATAAAAAAACATTTTGAAATGGAAATCAGATAGATTATGATTTTGGGGGGACAGCTCTAATAAACAGTCATCTGCATCTATAAATTGGTTTCAGTGGAGCAACACCAGGGATTAATTTGTTATTTCCTCGTTAAGAGAAAGCATGAAGAGCAGGCGTGAGGGTATGAAATTAAAGGTTGTTCAGCGTTAGTGCCAATAAGGCAGACAACAACGAGACTTAAAAATCTGAATAAATGAGGTGTTTCTCTGTTCGTCTCGAGAGCCAATCATGAAACTCGATATCTCCTGCTCGAGTCCGGCTGCGGGCTTTTGTTGCATCTCTCTCTCTCTTTCTCTCTGCATCTTCCTTCCTTCTTCTCTCAGCTGGCGCTGAGGCATAAAAGGCATAAAAAGGGGGAATTTATGCATAATGAGGGTTACAACTCCTACACAGATTGTTTGATGCGGATGTTAACACCCCCAAGTTAATGCTGAAACTCTGCATTTTAACCAAAAAGACATAATTTTATTCAAATGCAATGTCCTGGAGAACAGGGATAAATGTGGCTGTCAGAGCTTCTATTCCCTGATTGGAGGAGCTTTGAATAAGTGCCAAAGGATGTCTACCAGTGAAAACTAGCAACAAGCGTGGAGATCAATCTAACAGCTGACTTACAGTAATTACAATTGAAATCAGTATATTAAATGTATCAAATTAATTTTAAAATCACTTTTTATTTGGGGAAATAAGATTTAACTCCAGGTACAGCCGACATGGGATTTAGGATTGGGGCAGATCAAGGAGTGCAGAAAATTCAAGGTTATATTCAAGTTTCATCAGAGCATACCAAGAACAATCATAAACTATACTGTCATACACTCCGTTAGAGAAAAATATCTCAAAAGGACCGTACAGGAAAAAATCTATTATCTGGATTTTATGACCCACTTGTATCTGGGTTCCTTAGATCTTCAGAAGCTAAATTTAAAGCTTGGAGGGAGGACTTAGAGGAGGAAACTTCACTTGCTGAGTGGCAGGATGCTTTGTAATGATGCAATGATGATGTAATAGTAATATCCCTGACCCGTGTTTTAAAATTGGACAATACGAGGGGACTTTTTTCCATTGTGTTTGGGAATGTAATGAGATAAGAACATTTGGGGGGGAGGTCAAATATGTGATCACTAACTGTTGGAGAAACTTTTTTTGGTTTTTCTGTTTTCCTGTCTATGGAATTTTTAATGTTGTTCATGGTCATTCCTTGAAATGACAATAAAGCAAGTGTTAAAATTGTGTAAGTACCCTTAAAAGTGTGGTACCAAACCTGAGGTATGTGAACAGTAAGGTGAGGGCTGACTTTTCACTAGAAAATATAATGAGGTTGGAACAAAGGAAAACAAAGGAAGATGAGGGGGTGCTGTAAGGTAATGTTGCCAGGTTGTCTGATAATCCTCCAGGACGTCCAGGGACACTCCTGGATTAAGTCTATAATACCATTTAAGTCCAGTCAAGGTTCTCTGACATTCACTGGTATCAGGGCCGCAACCTCAAGAACAAGACGCTGCTCCGGCTGCAATAACTCTGAAACATATAACTAAGCATCTGATTTTCTCGTCTTCAGAGGTGGAAACATCCATGATACTGAGGAATAAAAAAGTTCAATATTTTTTTATTTAAAAAAGTATGAACACATGAAACTATTCAACTAGCGATAAAGTACTTGATGCACTGTGCCAGCTATATTCCAGCTCTGCTTTCATTCTCCCAACTATTAATAAGGAAAAGAATAACTGAAGGAAGAACTGGAGTGGAAGAAATGCTAAATATTGATTTAACATGTGAAGGACACAGCTATTCATTTTGCTATATCTGTGTATTTGGCAAAAGTTTGTCGAGGGTGGTATGTTAAATATGTCAGGCAAGAAAAACATACGCAACATCATGAAAGACTTCTTCCTCTTCTCAATAAGCAAAGCGTCTGAGAGTGTGTGTGTGTGTGTGTGTGTGTGTGTGTGTGTGTGTGTGTGTGTGTGTGTGTGTGAGTGAGTGAGTGAGTGAGTGAGAGAGAGAGAGAAAGAGAGAGAGAGAGAGAGAGAGGTGACGGAGTGGAAATAAAATGAAGCAAAAATAGAGAAGGCGAGTCTACTTGAGGTAATCCGCAATCATTCAAAACAGGAGAGGCTGTAACCATGTCTCTTGTCAGGTAATTGTATTATCTCTGTAAACGTTGTATTTTTCATTGAAGATCATTTATTCATGCATACGGCGACCGGTGTTTGTGTAAACTGTCGAAAATGATCAATGGCCCCGCTTTACAGGCGAGCAGATTGTGCCATTTGTCTTCCCTCTCTCTCTTCAACCTTTCTCGTCGTCTCATTTTGGAAGGGTCTCAATTAGACAATCGTGACGTTTTAAACATTAAATCTTGACGATGTGCGTTGTTCAGGAGACAGGACGAGAGGGGATTTTTTATCAGAATGACTCATACACCCAGGTAGAATCAGAATCTACAATAGATTGACTTAAATGATCAAATTTACTTGAAAAACAGATTGAAACAAGTGAAATCACATGACGTGCAACCACTGCCACTTCTTCAGTGTCTCAGAATATTAATGGAATCTGAAATCATCTGTCTGGCCTTTTTTTTCTCCCAGTTCAAAAGTATATATTGTTGTCACAGTACACACATCACACACACTTCACATCTGGGCGCAAAGCTAAGTAGCAATAGTTGTTTTTTTTATTATTATTCTTTTATTTGAAAGCTGTCATCTTTCTCTACACTTGCAATTTTCAAAACATTGGCAGCTTGAATAATAATGAAAAGCAAATAAACATTAGCACTTTCCCATTACCTGGAAATGATTTAAACCTCAATCATACCATTCTTATGTTAATGAGAAATATGAAAACTGTTTGAGTCAAAACATGAATTCAGGCTATGACGCCACACCAACACGCTGCACTGTGTGTGGTTAAAAACTAAAACACCACATAAGATGCAAGTCAATCTAAATGTTTCTTTCTTTACAAAAACAGTCTTTTAATTCTCTTTTTATTTTCCACATGGAGAGTTGGAATGTGCTCTTTCTAGATGTAAAACTGAAGACTTCTAGACATTTTTTTATTTTTTTTGACATCAGCAATTCTGCCTTAAAAGTTTTCAAGGATGATTCAAAAAATGTGTCAACAGCTACTTTGAAGCAGTCTGACCAAAAAAAGAAAAGCTGCGTGGACTTCTGTTGGTTTTGTCAGTCTTTTATTCAACAGCAATTGTTCAGAGCCTTGTGGAACACTTCAATCACCTCAGCTCAACCCTGTATCGACACAGTCATTATCTTTCACTCAATGAGATCAATTCAGAGAGGAAAGTGAATGTTGTTAACCACAGGCGGACTGTTTCTACTGGGGCATTGCTCTAGCTTCTACTGATTACCAGAGAAGGACTTTTTTTTATTATTAGAAAATAAGAGATTTATTTAAAAAGGAAATTGATGTGATATTGGAGGAAGTCAAGAATTATGTAATGCAGTTCTTAAACTGAATATTAAAGTTAGACTCTGGCATGAATACTTAAAGCGAATACTGTACATATCAAGATGAAGTTCAAGTTGTGGAATATTTGTGGTTGGATTTACTGAAAGAGAATTATAAACCATCACAGACGTAAAACGTGTCCGTAGAAGGATATAATGAAATTCTTTCCAAGCCCCTTCACGTTTCATCACACTGACATGCGTCTTTGTGAAGTGGACTGCGGCAGTACATCAACAAAACACAATGCTGGCTGAGGCGCGACTGTCAGGACAACTGCGCCCACTTTCACACACAAACAGTCACAGATTTTTCAATTTCCGCCTTTCGCAATTCCAATCGACCAATTTAATGACGGGTGCAGAAGTGTCACTCACAGATGTACATAAATCTAAACTACATATCATTCTCAAGTCTCTCCAGAGTAATGAAAGGAAAATGGACACTGAAGACACAAACAGACAATCAATGCATCAGAAATAAAAGTGTAGGAGAAGTAAATCAACAGCTATCTTAAAGGAGATTGGAAAGAGGGTGATGGAATGGATGATGAGAGGGAGGGACGAGGAGGAATATATAAGAATCTCTATACTACATATTTGTTGTTTAACTTTTAATGTATAAATCAACAAATTACTGTCTTTTAATGTTTATTTTTACTCTTAAGCAAAGTGATAAATCATGCCAGTTACGTTTGTCCAATATGATTTTAAAGGAGTTGCAAAAATGTCCACTGCACTGGAACACATGTATTAAAATTAGGATAAAAGTGATTCTGGAATGATGGTTCTACCACCAAAGGATGCTAGTAAGTAAGTAAGTAAGTAAGTAAGTAAGTAAGTAAGTAAGTAAGAAAGAAAGTAAGTAAGTAAGTAACTAAGTAAGTAAGTAAGTAAGTAAGTAATAAGCCAAGTGGTGGCTTGGTTGTCTAAAAATGTTAACTCGTTGAGCTAGACCTCTGTCTACTCAAATATTCCTGCCTCTCCTTGCTTTTACGTCTGGGAAAAGCTAAATAAATGCCATGAATGTTATCATGAGGTAAAACATATAGATCTGACAGCCAGCTGAAAAAACCCAAGGTCTATTCACCATCACCTCCTGAGCAAGAATAGAAACATGCAGTCATTCAGCATGGATGAGCGTGGACAGCTGTGAGGAATTCATCAATGTATCCAAGGTAAAAGAAACCCAGCTAACCTCTTATATGTCACGGCCCTCATTAAAGCCATAGCTCAAAGCAAAACAATAATTTACTGCTTACTGAATCCTGTCATTTTCTTCAGAGTTTTCAAAAGACCAGAAACAAAACGAACAAAGACAGCTCATTAGAAAATATGATAAAAGAGACTAATAATACACTGTTTAAAGGTTAAGTATACACAGCACATAGGCAGTGGAAGCCTGCTGAGACAAGAAGAAGGATCTTTCTGTTTTAGGTTACAGAATATTTAACTTGAATGATGAGTGGAATAAAACCGAGCATCTGCGAATTCTACAACAGAAAGACATTCATCACAGAAATACTAAATATGACAACCCACCCACCGCCACCATCACCCAGCCACGAAGTTGTTCAGAGTGAAGGAAGAAAGAGAGACAAAGGGGAGAAAAAGGATTTTGGGAACATGAGGGGGTGAAATAAGGAGAGGGAGTGAAGGATTAGTTCTCTTTTCTCTCCCGGGCTGTTTTGGTCTGCCTAACCCAGTCTTCCAGGAAGTGAAATCAAATCAGAAATCATCCGGTTGTCCAATAATGTTTTTTGCTCTTATCTTGTGTCAGAGCAGAGAAGGAACACAAGAAAGGAAAAGACAAAAAGACGGGGAGATGTTAGAAACAACTCTGCGGGTAGACGCAAAACGACTCAGACCTTTTGTTTCCAAAGATGTACCATTCCATTTTATCTTACTTAGAGTATGTTCACACACAGCAAACATATTTTTCTGTGTATTGTAGAATCAGCTCTTTAAACAGCAAAAAGAAATAATGTTTCCCCAACCACAAATAAACTCCAGACAAAATGATGATCAAAATTAACTACTCCGCCCTTGCATTAACCTTAGCCCATTATAAATCCGCCCAGGTGGTGTTCTCCCCAGAATACTGCATCACTTTCTCTGCCTGTATTTCTTATTTTTTTTATTTCATTATGTCTTTAATGCAAAGTGGTTGATTAAAGCTTGTTACCAAATCGTACAGTCAGCATGTTGCAGCATACAAAGGGAACCTGGGAATGTGTGATGAGCCCAAGGCCAGTGCAAGAAAACTCTTTATTTTTCTATAAACCGACAACGCAAGCCCCGGAAAAACCAACAGTACCATCCATCAACGATGATATCTGAGCTGACAAGGGCAACCCCGAAGCAGGCGCCGGGCCAATACACCACATCAAGCTCCGCTGGAAGGCCATATAGAAGGTCTGGGCGAAATGGCTTTTAAGGGGCACTATGAAGTTTTGGGGAAGAATTTTTAATCAGAAGAGATCATTGACTTCATCGATTTTTTTCTTTTTTATACCTAAACAAACTCTCCTCCTTTCATGACTGAATAAACTGAACAAACAAAACTGACCCAGTGGCTCAGATGGTATGAGCTCGCTTCCCATCGCTGCAGAGGCCGATGGTTCAACTCCGACCCGTGGACCTTTGCTGCCTGTCATCCCGCCTCTCTCTCATCCCATCTCCTGTCATCTCTCAATGTTGTATCAATAAAACCATGAAAGGCCAAAAAAATATATTGAAAAAAAGAAAAAGGACTACATCATTTTATACTGTTTACTAACTTTGTTTATACTCTGAGGACCCTGTCACCTTTTTGTCTCTGGGGTTTTTTTTAGTTTGAATTTCTTCTCCAAAACTAATAGTGCCCCCCTTTAAAATATGAATCGGAAAATATCTTAAGGCTGTATCATGATAATCGATACATATCTCAACATTTACTTCATAAAAACTAGGACTGGGAGATAAAATGAAATATCATATATACATTATAAACCATCGAAGTTGGTGTTTATTATACTTAATACTGCATAGTTAATCTATAAACATTTGGAAGGGTCTTTGAACGCTGCAACAGTGTAAACCTTTACCACTGAGTAACAGACGACTGATGACGCATTTCATGGTTTAACAGTCTGATAGTTATTAACTAAAGTTTAAATTTACCTCATATTAATGATGGTTTTTATAAAGTGTTACCACAATATATTTACCAAACAGCTTGATATTAATACTGTGTCAATATTGTAGGGATGACAATTGGTACTTTCACAAAACATTACTTTGATAAATAATCATAAGTAATGTGGATATAATGACAAATGGGTAAAAGAAAGTAGAAGAGTATGACAACTTCTGCAATATCAGAATAAAACAATATTTTTCTTTTTTCATATATTGCCGCCCCACCAAAAATATTAATGTAAAATTCAAAAATAAGCCGTACCCCATTTTTAATATCTATTTTAATAAGCCTGTTATTATGTTGGGTATATAAATCCTATAAACAATCTGGAAAGATTTTGAAAGCAGACTTTTGGCCGTCTTTTGGTGGGGGAAAAAAATCTGAAAGCTTTCCGCTTTATTAGCCGGTTTTGGATTAAAAAGGAAAGCAATTACAGCCCCAAAATCACTCTAATGGGAATACTTAACCTTGAAGAATGCCGATCTGTTTGTGTGTTTGAGCTTGTGAGCAACTTTTCATCTGCTTGTTTCTGTGTCCTTTTAACTGTGTGAAAGTCAAACATTGGCTGCCCTTCCCTCTCTCAGAGTTTGTGCTGTCTGTCTTCCCACCACCTGCTGGCCCGCCTGTGTCTCACTCAGTCTGTCAGTCTGTTTCTGTTTTATGGTAATTGCTGGCCTGTTTGGTGCATACTGTAAGTCTGCATGCACGTGTGCGCAGTTTGCACGGTTTCTGTGATGTGGCTCTTGTGTGACTGTGAAACTTTCAAACTCATCCAATATCATCACCAAACAGAATCGCTCAGGGGAGGATTTCTGAAAGCTCAATGTCAATTTCCTCTCTTCCTCGGCCGCTACCTGTCGACATTTAGTTTAATACTGCAGGACAGCGCTGAAAATCCCACAGGAGGGAAGAACAACAAAGATAAGGTTTGAGACACTGTGCTGGAAATTTTTCATTGACATCAAATCTTGACATTAGGAACAAGCACTGGACAACTCAAGCATTAAAGCATGTATTCATGCTATTGTTTTCAGTGATTACTTACAAAAAACTGATTTAGAGGGACTGTAATGTCTTCAAGATGGACTTGAAGTGTAATCTACCAGACTATGTCGAGGTCATACTCTCTGTTGTCTAAAGTAGCTTCATTTCACTCTAGAGATGAACTAGTTTCAACTGCAACTGATTATTCAAAATAAATATCACCTCAAGGGCCATTGAACCATCAATCATTAAAGCTTGAACATTGAAAGAAAAGTCAAATCAATAAAGAGTTGTACTGCTCAGTACCTACAAATGTCCATGCAGGAGTGAATGAGTATAAGGGGAATAATAAGGACAGAATTCAAGTGATTTTTCACTTACAGGACACATATCACTACCACTAGACATATACTTTTTCCTCTCTTTTTTTACATTTGTGTTTCCTTATGACTCTTTTCTCATCATGTCGTTGCTCAGTAACACTTTTTGTGTGTTTCAAATCATTTATTTATTTTCATATGTATTAAGCTACCTTTTATTATATATGATTCATCTCTTTAACCTTTTCATAATCCACAATTACTTTCAAGTAGAAAGCTGCTTTTAGACCCACATGATCAGGCCGCCTCCTGCATGGGTGGTGGCATGTTGTGGATAGGGGGAAAAAAGAAAAACAAACAACATTAAATATAACCAAAACAGATAAATAGATGGACACATATTAAATAAATAACAAACAACCAAATAAAACAAACTCTGGCCTGACCCAGCTGTCAAGACCTGTTCCACCCTAGTGCCTTTCTGTCCCTGGGGCCAGACCCCAGATGCTCCCTTGAAGCCTTTCTTTTTTATTTGTTATACACACATGCAGTTCATATACTTGTGTGCGTGTGACTATACGGAAATCTGAATGTATCTTTTACATTTTTATTCAGGTTCCTCCTTTTAATTTGTGAGGCCGCTCTTTTTTTTTTTTTTTACATTTCATCTTTCTTATATTTCTTTTTTTCTGGTCTTGTCATGTCCAATGTCTTCTATTATTCACTTACCTTGCACGAATAAAAAGCCAAAAAAGAAAACTCTTGGAAATTGTTGGAAATATCCATACTCACTTCACGTAGTCTGTTCTTTCTTGCATTTTCTAATAACTCTAATAACAGCCCGTACTGGCCCGTGGTTGACAGTGATCTATTTATTTTTGTTTGCGAGCAGTTAAGGCTGAAATACAAAGACCCCTTTGCACATTTCCCAGGTTATTACCTGAACAGAACACAGTGGCACTTGTAGAGAGAGCGAGGAGCATAAAGGAGAAAGATATTTCAGTGGTTAAGAGCCATTTATCTGAAAGCTGCCAACCCCCTCACCTGACTATTAGACCAAACAGGTCCCATTAATGTCTCTTGTTGACCAGATTCTCTTAAGGGAAAACAAACTGATACTCAAGGAAATTACTGCGATCAAGGTAATCGCAGTGGTTTTCTTTTAATGCTCTTTAACAACTCGCATGTCCAAATAGTCCATTTACTGTCTCAAATGAAGTCATGCCATTATCAGGGAAAGAAAGCCCTCTGCAGGTTTTTTTTCCAACTGCTTATGGAAATAATAGCACAGCTGTGAGACTGTTTTTGATTCAGCATCTGCTAAAATTAAGACTTGAAAGATGTTTCAGTTTGTGCCACAGCTGCACTTGCTTTCCATCACACTGTTTTGCATCAGGGAAATGCAACTTGGCGTTTGATGCCTAAACAGGGGTGAAGCACGATGAATAGCTAATCAGTTCTTAGACACTTAAGGCAAATGTGCTTCATCTATTAAAAACCCTGATAAGCTTAGACCTTTTCATGGTGTGAGCTCAAAGAGGAGGTTGTGGCGGACTTCCAAATACGCTAGTGTGGTGAACTCGAAGTGTGGGAGGAGTCCCAAGCGGGCATAATTTAGTCATGTATTCAAACTCTATCCATCAGCCCCGGTCTTATTCCAGAGTGCTAAACATCAAGTCTGGAATACTGCGAGAGTGTTTACATTAGATTCTGCATAAGAATAAGCTGATAATATCTTGGACCATTTTAATTTTAGCAATCGTGCAAAATACATATCATGTTTGATACCACAGGGACAAAAATGTATTCTTGTTATGTAATATATAACAAGGCCTATGTACTGTGTGTAGCACAATAACATCTGAGTTAATTTACTATTGATGAAAGTCCTGGCAGTACTGAATGGGGACTGTGGAAACTCACTGTAGGAGAAAAGAGAGAGAGAAAGCACAGCTGGTACGGTGTATCAATACTTAGGAAAGTGAGTGTTGAAACCGTTTCAAATATTTAGAATCAATCTGTATCAATATTTCAACCCTTTGACTACAAAATTGGGGGAGTTACTTCAAAGTAAACACTCCAGGGTTGAAAATATAGGGTGTTTAGCCCTAAATACCCTTTGAGGTGGAATTGAAAAAGCACAAATGACCGGAGATCATTATTGAACTGCAGCATCTGATGCTAAGCTTCTGATTTATTTTAGCAATGACTGGTGATTTCTTATAATCTCATTTAACTGTTGTCCAGAGGTTTCGTTTTCCTTTCTGCCCCATCAATTTTTAAACTGGTCTTACAATATTTTGTTTTCCATTTACAAAAGTCGTTTTGGGATTTTTTTCCCCCATTCATATTTAAGCTTTATTTCAAAAGGAAGTCAAATTGAGATTAAATTTGCTTGTACAAGTGAGACCTAGCCATGACAGGGTCAAAATGGCAACATGAAGGACATGACAAGTTAACATCATCCAATCAAATCACAATAGCAGCATAGCAATACAGTGCATAGACTAAGCAACAACATGTAGACATGCGTGAGGCAACTGCAGCTGGCAGTGACCATTTCTATTATCCTGCTTTTGCTTTTGAAGGTGCTACTTGTAAGAAAAGTAGATTTTTTATTCTCTTTCCCAACACATCAAATAATGATGCTTGTGTATTGTAGGACGTGCCGGCCACCATATCAAAGTGTCATTATTTGACGAGGTGGGAATCTGACTCAAAAAATCAACTTTTCTTACAAATACCTTTAAATTCAACATCCTCATTAATCCACTACTGGTCCAGGTTTGCTCTTCACAAAACCATTCAAACCACTGCGAGACACTGCCCAAACACTGGGAGAAGTCCTATTTACCAGAACTGGGAGACACTAGAAACACTGTAGGAAACTCTCTCTGTGGAAATATAGATTCTATAAATATCTTCACAGACAACCTAGTTACAGAAATGAATACAAGTTTTCAGAAGTTACATATAACTAGGCCACTTAATTACTTTAAAATGGATATTTGAGGGAAAAACAAACCCCACCAGCGGTATTAATGTTCATGAGAACAGTTTGCAATACATCACTCTCTCCTTGAGTTCAGTTGTTAAATGTATGTTAAGGACTTATGTTATTCAGAGTTATTCATTATCTCAAGTGTTTTCCAGAGAAGCAAGTGAGCTCACTGTGGCTGTGAATGACAGCGTACTGCTGGGTGAGAAGGTGTTGATTGCAGTTGTTTTGCATATCAGTGTTGTTATTAAGAACAAAATCAAATTAACATCAACAACCTTACTGTGAAAGAGAACGAAAATAAAGAAAAATTTGTGAAACAAGAAGCGCACATAACACAGAACGTACTTACCCATCAGTGCTTCTGCATAATATCGTGGAGAGAAGCACACGGTATCCACAGTCTGCTAAACAGCTGTCCAAGCACACTATGTCAGGATAAAAAAAATCTAAATGACGTTCTGCTCTGTTTGCCTCCGAGACTGTGCTGACACTGCAACACCGCAGACGGGTAATCATATTCAAGAGCACCGTAGGGCACATAGCAGCATGCTAACACGCTAATACTTCTCAGTAATATAGAGTGTCAAGTGATTATAGCAGATGATGACTTTGACAGGACCTCCCAAGTTTTAAGGCAGGCAGTTTAATAGTTAGAGTCAACATGAAGAAGCAATTTGCAACTCTTTTTTATCTTTGCTGCCAAATGCTCATTGCAAGTTTGTGAATTTATTAATGAGTCAGAAATGTGTCTAGTACTGTGAAATCTTTTCATGCAACTTCATCTTAAAGGGGCATTTTACACATGAACCTCAGTTTCAAGAAGATTTCCAATGTTTAAAAAAAAACATCCCTGAAGATGTCATCATTGTCTCAGTTAAGGTTTGGAGGTATGGTGTGGAGGGAGTCTAATGAAAGTTGCACTCAAACTACATTGTGGGAAGTGTAGAATCCAGGGTTTTTAAAAGCTTGGCCCATTCTAGAGACTAAAAGTCAGGATATCTGGTTTTGATGGGTCGACTTAAACCATTCTTAGCATAAAATCTGTCTCTGTAAAGCCTCAATCTTTATGGAAGTGTGGTGCTAAATAGTTGGGATTACCCTTTAAAGGATAAGGCTGAGGCCATTTTGTTTTTTCATTGTCAATTCGTCATTGTCATTTCTACCTCCCTCTCCTGTCTCCCGTCAACCCCAAGCACATTTCTTCATCCTGAAGAAATAAAAAATGGCTCAGAGATATAAATGATATATAATGATATAATTTGAAAAGGTTAAATAATTTTCAAAACAAGGAAGTTTTGTGGTAAATGTTACTTCAATTCAAAGTAAAGTTCCAGTAATTTCAGCCATGGATAAATACACGTTTGGTGAGGCAGTGAATATTTACGACAGTGGGACGATGTATGTAGAACTGACACAAAACAATCTACAGTGTATTACAGGTTACAGGGTATTCATGAATCATCTGCGACAGTGATTAGTCAACCTGTCATTTAAACATATGCTATCCTTTGCTAGTTGGCACCAGAAATCTTTTGTTTAAACATTTTATTATTACTAGTCAAATGTTGCCTCAGAAAAATAAAGTAAGCAACCAGCTGGTTGCTGGTTATCAGCAAAGATGTGACAAAGCCACCCAGTAGTGTAATATGTGTGATAAAAAATTAAGTACTTTTATCATGATCAAGTTTAACCTGGTAGATTAGATTTAGATTTAGATTTTCTGAGGTATCGGCATGAGGGTGGGCAGGTGAGACAGTGGGCGAATCTCAAAGAGTGGAGTGAATTTTGATAGTGTTTGTCTTCTTCTTGGGATTTGTTTCATCCATTTTCAGTGGCAAAGTAGCGGACTTGACTGAACACAGGAGCGATCCCACAAGACACTGGCACTCCCTTTGATTTGTATCACTATGAAATCTGAAAACACGGGAGAAATTGCCAGTCAGAAACACAGCAGGAGAAGGGATTTAAAGGGGAGATGAAAATCAGGTGTGTGGGCTTGAATTTGTTATCCTGTTGGCTGTAATGGTTAATACTGCTTGCGCTAACTCTTCACTTATTTACAGCTCTTGCTGTAGCGGCTGCTGTAAATATAAAATTAAATATGTCCTGTACACCAATGTGTTTTCCCAGGAAAGATCTTAAAGATCAACTGAGTATTAGAGCTGCCTGATAAATCGAATTTTTATCGTCATCATGTGCAATAAACACATCACAAAATACTGCCTGACACGCACCTTGAGCATGCCAACATTTAGCCTATCAGACGGCGTCCTGGATACAAGGACCAATCAGATGAGGCCACAGCTAACCGTTAGCTACCCTGACAAAATGAATCGGCATCAGTTTGGTGGTGATTAGCAGGTTATGATGGCTGAGGGAGGAGAGAAAAGCCATGAAAATGTGGTCGACGAAGACCTTGTGGGGAAAACAAACAGCACTTCTGCTACATGGACTTATTCTGGATTCAGGAGAGACGACGTGTTACAAACACAGGTACTGTGTAAAACATGTCAAGCAGTTGTTGCAACTTTTAGAGGAAACACAACCAACATCCATCACCAGCTGCAATACAACCATAAAGACCCACATGAACAGTTCAAAACTAACGTTAGCCATCATTAACTGTACAGTTAATAATATGCAAACTTAAATATTTGTTTATTTGTCGCAAGTTATATCGTCATACTGTGTACAGTATATTGAACTAATGTTGCAGAGCATTAACTAGCAGTGGGGAGCATTGCTGTGATAGAAATGCTCTTTTCCTTCTTTTTATAACTAACACATCAGATAAGTAAAAAATTGGCTGGACACTGAAATGGATTAAAACATGAGTGGTGGCAGATGCACAGAGCTGGACTTATTTTGAGGCAAGGAAGTCCATAACCTATACAATATTCATGGAGTGACAGCAGTAACAGAGAATGACACTGGTTTTAGCTGCAGCCTTGGCAGACACACCAAGGAGGCGATCATTAATCATTTAGACTTCCCTACCACCACACTGTGCATTAGAGACTTAGTGTACAGGAAGTGCAGATGACACTACCCTGTGCATGTATATATGTGTGTGTGTTTGTGTGTGTGTGTGTGCGTGCGTGCGTGCGTGCGTGCGTGCGTGCGTGCGTGCGTGCGTGTTTGACTGCTCCAAAAAACACCTACCTACAGCTATGTGATGAACACGGAAAAGCTGCAAGCATGCACACAAAAAGTTACAAGCAACAGAGATTTCTTGCTCAAGTTCACACACACACACACACACACACACACACACACACACACACACACACACACACACACACACACACACACACACACACACACAACATCTGGTTTATGTACAAAACTGCTGACATTTGGACAAACAAGCACTAGGGTTCATCACTGCACTGTGAGCTGTTTTTGGAAGAAGCGAAAGGTGTCTGACTGGGATCGGTAAAGAGGGGAACATAAAAGAGATGTAAATGATCAAGGTAAGAAATGACAGCAAATGCCACAGAAGAAGTCGGAGACACGAGAAGGGTAAAGATAGAGAATCACAGAAAAAAGGAACGCAGGAGGGGAGAGGGAGGTGAGAGCTGAACAGACGGAGACAGAATTTGACATTTGACATTTAAAAACATCTTTAATGAGTCGCTAAAGCTGCGTGTGAGACGACAGATAGGAGTGGGGAGTAAAAATAACCAAAAACAACGAGGCAGAGAGCTAAAACGTGGCATCGATTTGTACATGTCAAGGAAACACATTGTGTGGACCTGCAGAACAAATACCAGCAAAGAGCCAAATGGAGAAAAAAAAAAAGGAAAACAGAGAGATATCCAGAGGGCACAGCTGAGGCACAACGCAGCCTGATGTGACCAACTAGATCCTGGCTGGCAAAAACAGATGCCCAGAAATAGCAGCAGCCACCGCCTCGAGTGTGCCCAGCCCTGTTTGCCGTGACATTACCTGCCTACCACCACATAATCATGATGAATCGCTCTGGGGCTTGCCGCCGACCGCTCACACCGCCAAACAATGAGTGGCAATGGCAAACATCACCACACCGGCGTGGCCTCTCTCCCTCTATCTTCCCTCTTCCCGTCATTTTTTAAAATTCCTTTCCTTATCTCAGCCGCCTCTCTCTTTCTCTCTAGCATCTCGCTTTTGTCCTTGGCTTTTGCACCCTCTTCACATTGTCTCTCATGCAGCCCTCCTGTTCTCGCCCGGTTTGATTATTTTCTCTCTCTCTTTCTCTCGTATGTTTTGATGCATCTCTGTCCCTCATCACTTCTTTCATCTTTCACAAGAAAGCAGCACACAGAAGGACAATGGAGGTGACTAAGTCAGGCCTGCACACGACAGACTGCTTAATAAGAATTAACCTGAGGATAGTGTATATGGATTGCTGGAGAGCCCTCGAACAACTCAAGGGCAAATTATGTCAGTCTGTCGCATTGAGAAAGCCATGACAACAAGTGTCAAACCATATTCATTCTGCTCACTATGTCTGATAATGAGATACAGCTCAACACTTCAGACTTGCCAGATGAATTGTAAATTCTGAGGTACGATAGACATTTATGTGAAATTTCACAGTGTTGCAAATATTGTCTCCATGGCATTTGTTTTTTACGTCATCTCTCAGCATAAGAAATATTGTGGGTGAGGTCGCTACAGGAGGGACTGTGATATATTTGGAGTATTATATTCCCATAGTGCCACAAAAGACTGTGGAGGGCATTTTCTGAATTTAATAATAAGCCAAGCCACATTACTCTCCGCAGTTTGTTTTAATCTACCACAGGGATCAGGTTGGGAGAGAAAACATTGTTTATCATCACTTTTCTCCCAAAATCAATATCTTGACAACGGGGATGAATTACATATTCTGCAGTAACAAAGAGGGCAGCATCACCGCCTCGTATTTTTTCCCAAATCGCACCATGGCCACAAAATCGTCCTCGTTTCTCAAAGGTAGCCAGAATAACAAAGAAGTAAAAGACGAGTGTCTTCTGGATATAATGATAGTAGAATGCCTGTAAGAGCCGGTAAAATCCACAATGGTGAATTTCTGTCATGACTCCCAAAGCAATTACCAGTGTTTTCCCTTCACTTTGCTTCTCCGGGCTACTGTCTAAATAAAGAAATGATGCTTGAGAGAGGCAAACAGCACCTTGAGAGGTAAACAGTGTAGCTCTTAAATATTGTATGACATCTCGGCCTCGTTGCTACCAGTGTGAGCAAACCAAGAGTATCAGTCAACCAAGTGGGCAGACAGAGGGAAGAGAGACAAAGGTCGGGGGGGTTAACAGGGGGAGTAAGCTTGCCATCTTCTCCCTGATTTGTCTCATCCACAAGCATCTGTCCGATGCTTTGTGGTGCTGCCATCTTGGACTGCTCCTCTCACAGCTGATCCCTATTACTGGGGAGGACAGCAGCCTTATTACAGAGGCTGAGGAGCTGCTAAGTGAATGTGTGTGTGTGTGTATGTGTGTGTGTGTTTAATTGTGCATTAGTGAAGGAGGAAGGATGTCAGTGCAAGGGCCACAGGGAAAAGGGCAGCTGTGGGAGAGAAGGTATGAAGGAGGGAGTCAGAGAGACAAACACACTCATGTCCAATAAAGGCAAACAGCCGTTACATCCCTAAGTAGCATGCTTGGAGCTACTATAGCTGCTAAGAGGGGTACTTTCTGACAACTCTGGACCATTTTCTGGCCAATTACTTTAAATAAAGTGCAACGGGTGAACGGTCACAAGGGGAGAGAGGAGAGGATGGGAGGAGAGAGGATTGATGATGTGTTTTAATGCTAATACGTCCCAAACCGATACATCGGCAGTGTGATCAGTGCTCTCTTATTCACTTCCTCGCACGTTCATTCTGGTTATTTCATCTGTGACCCTCTACTCCTCCTCCTTTCTCCTCACAGAAATACCTCTGGGGCGCTGGATACCCTCTCTCAATAAATATCAATCTCCTGTGACATGTAATATAGTGTTATCATAGGTTCAGAACAAATCCAATCCAAGCTTTAGAGGTGAATAATAACTGATATTCAACACAATGTAACCGGCTTATGAAGGATACATTTATCATTGCAATGTGCTCCACTTCGATTGCTTTATAAATGTACAACATATTTCAGCAACAGAGTCAATGGTGCCACTGGATGGCATAAATGCTGAAAAGAAAGCTGTAAAGTTTTTATTGTCGGTTGAGTTGAATTTACTCTTCCAATAATGTGGAAGAGAAAAGCGCAATTCTGACAATTGTGTTCTGGAGAAAAGTAAAATATTTAGTCTCTGGAGGACGATATTAAGTGTATGTTGCCATAGCGAGGAGGCTGACTGTTTCAAGTATTTTCTTGTTTTCAACTATCAGAAGTAATTCTTGCACTCCACTCTGATGTGTCAGTATGGTGGCGCTGTCTTTTCAACTCGGTACAATAAAGTCATTGTGTGCTTGTGAAGAAAATTGACTATAATTACGGAGGACAACTGCCACAGAGATATGGGGGTGAGCAATCCACACACAAAGCCCTGGCATTTTAATAGAAATTTAGCGGTTCAGTCGTGGGTTAATTGTGACAGGTAGAGTGAGGAGGACGTTCTTAGTTCTTCATGCTAGGCTCTTTGTTTGGGAGACCATCAGTTCTTTAATCTGTCAGTCTTTGTCTCTCAAAAACTATGCATAAAGGTTTATCTAAAAACAGCAGTCATTTCAAAACATAATACAAATGTTTTCGTCTGCTGCATCCGTCTAATCAGACATAACAGAGAGAGAGACAGACAGAGATAGAAAAGGGAGAATTAATAGTTGTTTACTTTCCTTTTCCTTATACTTTGCTGTTGAGAAAATGATGCCGTATCGAGCTGAAACAATGAGTCAACTAATCAATTGGTCGTCAGCCAAAAAGAGGAAGCTATACAAGACAATGTTATTAATCAAAAATGCCAACTAGGACGACAGGTCACTCATAGAGGGTCAAAATTACAATAATAATTATTATTATTATTTTTATCAATCAATAAATAATTATAATATTCTTGATCCACTTATTGCAAACATTGTGAATCCATGGTCTCAGACAGTGTTGGTATTCAGTTTTGTTCCAAATTTGATGTTTGCAAGACTGTTGGAGCAGCTGAGAAATGCACAGGGTCTTTCTGATTTCTTGGAAATAGCTGTAATTAGTTATAAGTACAAATATAAAGCAAAGGTAAAAACTGAAAATCTTTCACATTGTATGACAGCTTGCATTAACATGCACAGATATTGCAGCGAGACTGTGATTACACCACAGTAATGGAGTCCTAACTCACCAGATGCGTGTATGAGGATTCATTTATCTTTGCATGAACAAACCAATTACGTAAACACATAATCATACAACATAACATTACAATACGAAGCACTATTAACACATTGTCCTATTACCTGCAGCCCCCCATCAGCTGTTCCTTATCCCTTCGAAGGTGGAATTACCACATCAGACAAAGACGTGTTGTATATGAGAGTAAGCTGCAATTTGTACATTATAATGCCCCAAAGGCCCAGCCAAGCTCTTTCTGATAACAGGGATGTTTCATTTTGCATGTGCGATTCCGAATGTCAATCGATTAACAATAATGAGCTGGAAAAAAAAACCTGGGTAAGCACCATTATCAGACTGTGCAAAAAACAATGCTGAAATTGCAAAAAAGATTAATAGGATTTTTTGCTGACAGGGAACAGAGTTGTAATAGCAAAAAGCTGTGGACCGTGAATAAAATAAACGGAAAATGTCATCACACTAGAGTAAGTAAAAATTAAAAGTCATCTGTTGTGACAAGGGAAATGTTGATTTGCTGACACAAGAGTGGTGGGTGTAAAATAGGGCTCATTCCTTCGGGAAAAAACAGAGAAAGAGAGGTAGAGAGAAAGAGAGAACGCAAGTTAAGCGGCTTGGCGAAGAACCGACAACAGGATGGAGTCAGCAGGCAGGTTTTGGATGAAAGGTCAGAGGAGCATAAGGGGTGGCGTGGAGGAGGAGGAGGACCAAATGACTCAGAGGGCAACGGCAGACTATACATCAAAAACACTGCAAATGGAAAAACAAAGCCAAACACAAGGAGTAAATTACACATCGGAAATAGAGGCTCCGTTCTGACACATCTAAAATTTATGGATCAGGGAAACATGAAGTAGGTGACTCACAATCACACTACTTATTTCATGGGAATACAGTGTAAATGGCCTCATAAGCTCTATGCACACAGTTCATATTTCATCTGGACACACACACACACACACACACACACACACACACCAAATTATACTTTGAAATATACTCTGAGGATAACACAAATGAGGTCATTAACTCTCTGGAGAACACTTCCTGTTATAGAAACCAGTGACTCGGAAAAGTCAATATTTGAGCAGGTGCTAAACCATGGCAGGTTTTGATGTGCATAGTAATAAGTAAATAAATAAGCATGAGGATACAATATGAGGAAGCCTTTTGTAAGGATATGAATTACTGTGTCAGACTATGTTAATTTTGACCTCTACAACAGCAAAAACAAAATGAAGTATATCTATTTTACTAAACAAATAGTCTTGTCCTTTTAATGTATTTATTTCCTTCCAAAAACATGTCATAACTCTCCCACCTGTGCTGCACACAATGAAAGCTTAGTAGCATGTGCAAGGTGAGCCGAAAAAAGACATCACACACACCACATCAAAAAAGAAGAAATAGGAAGAAGAAAGTGTGCTTTGTTCTGAAAATTCCTTTTTTTTTTCTTTTTGGAAGGACCAGAGAGAAAAATGAACCAGCTTCTCTTATTCCCACTGGTCTCTGAGCATCATTTTTAATTAAACAACAAACAACTACACACAAGAATAAAATTAAAAATACTGCCCATTTCTAATTACGGTAAATTATTATTCATTTTATAACTTTTCCCTCTTTGGTGTAGATTAATTAAGGAAAGTAAGATTTGAGTCAATAAAAATTTAATTATTTTACTCTTACATCAAAGAGATCATTTTTAGGAGGAAAATTAAATTAGGAAATTAGGAAAACTAAGTTAAAACAGTTTCTAGGTTATATGACAAGGTAATATATAGAAGCATAGTTCCGTTCTCAGTCAACTGAATTACTTACTTACTTACTTACTGAACTAGTTTTAATTAGCCCGTAATACAGAGTTTCATTTCTTTTCATGCCACACAGCAACAGATTATAAATGTAAACTAACCCAGGGAGGCATGAAGCACCTAATTAGTAGGTGTCTCCAGTAGACATACTGGTACATGATAAGTTGCTATGATGCATTTTGCACACACAGTAAGACACAATATACAAATGAAACACACACAAGCACAGATTTGGAGGCAGCGTTGTCACCTCAACACATAGTTACATTTGCATCTTTTAAAAGATTTATAAATGCAACACTAGTGGAAACTAGTTGAGGAGGGAGAGGGGACAGGGAGCAGACGAGACAGAGTACAAAAGAGGAGACATGAAGGGCGATGGCAGAGGTGAGGACATGCTCTCTGTAGTGAGGTGAGGCTCAAGACTGGCAGCCTTACAAAGGAAGAAGAAGATGAAAATACAAATGTGATCCAAGAGGAGAAACAGGGATATTTGCTCCAACACACACACAAACCCAAACCCTCGTATCTAATGTGCTGCTGCCAGGAGGGGAGAAGCAAAGACAGACAAAGTCAATGTCACCGACAGAGACAGGTGGGGTGGTAGAGGCAGAAAGTCCTCGAGGTAGGAACAGGAAGATAAGACGGAGAGAAACAGATAACTCGTCTGACTGATGACTCATGAAAATTAAAAACCTTTCTTCTTGAAGACATGCTTTCATTTTCCCTCCCTGCTGTGATTCCTTTCTTCCTCAGCAGCGATTTTAGCTTCAGGTACACCAGGTGCATGAAGGTGTGCATGCATCCAAACATGACTGAAGGTGTGCGCTAAGCCACACAAACTCATCTTTCCTGTCTGTTTTTCACACACACACACAGATACACACGGTGATGTTCTGTCTCCTCTCGAAATATTCCTTTGTTGTCTTAAAAATGATTTGTTTTTCAGTCACACACTGCGTCACCTTGTAGGCAAAGCAATAGAAAACTGAAAAGAAATCCCTTTGGCATGACTTGCAGTTGCACCTGTGATGTTGTACACTATGTAGTTTCACTTTGTAGACTACCTCTCCAACACTCACACAAACGTGTGGTTGTAAAACATCTCCAGAATCATATCTCATGGTGGAAAATACATGGCTCTTTCATGGTTGCTACTGGAGGGAATCAAAAGCAATAGAAAAATCAAATATAAAGCCATTTCAAAGCGTACAGCGAGGCCCACACAGGACAACTTGAAAGGGAGATGAAGGAGATGACTCAATCAATGTGTGAGTGGGTGCGTTTGCGTGTGTGTGTGTGTATGTGTGCGTGTTTCTTATTTGGTTGAACAAGAGCACACACTGCAATGTTAACACATTTTATTAGGTGTACAAATACACAGCAGGCTAATAAGTTTGTATTGGAATTATAATTAAAACAGTGCGCACTGGTGCATGTCTTCATAACTTCAGGCTTTATCATGAGTCACAACAGACCGCCGCCTATTGTTTATTAAAGGATTGCTGGGCTTGTGTACATGAAGACAACAGAAAACATTTCAATGACACCAGCTCATGGGACACAGTAGAAGCACTGTGCTTTAGTTCAGTCTGTATTCACGCTGCTTTATTCAGCCAAACTCTGATGTAGGACCAGCAATTTTCCAAATCAGTAGTTTTGCACGCTTTGACTTAACAAGACTAAAAGCACTAACAAATATTTCACCTGAAGATAACATTTTCAGCTCTATTACAGTTCAGAGGCACTCATCCTCCTTCTTATTTGCCCTGAGATGTGCTCTTGCTGCCAACACAAGGGAATCTTTTTGTGTTTTAGTTGTAATGTCAGTGAGAGCAAAACAACTCAATTTAAAAGCAGAATCAATGGGCCTCGTTAGGAAAAATGTTATTAAATTGACCTAAAGAGATTTTTTTGAGATATAATAGCGGAATTAACGAAATTATACTGATTCAGAAAAACAGAGTTAATTTTACAGTCTCATTCTCTGGTCATCAAATGCTGACACTCCTCCTACTCCTGCCACAGTTACATGGCCATTTCTGTGGGAAGTGTTGGTCGACGGGCGCCGTACGGTGGCTATCCACTGCTCCTCAGGGACGGGCTGAATGTAGAGAATGAAGTTTCACTGCACTGTACTTAGTATGCATGTATGTGACCAACAAAGGCTCTTCTTTTTATTCTATTCACGCATAGAGAATTCTGGTCCTCTGCACCAATGTTCACCAGAGTACGAATGCTCAAGGGAGATTCTGTCGTCTGTTATTTTTTTGTTATAAAATATGTTTTATTTATTTGTATCCATTTGTACCACCAGATCTGTGACCCGGGACAATGCAGTGCTATGGTTACAATTTCGGAGGGACTGTGCTGGAAAAAGAAGAAAAAGGAGTTGCGAGAGGGATTTCTATGGAGGGGGAGTTTAAAAATGACGTTTTCTATGCATACTGTGTATGATGTAATTAATGTTTGATGAACAATAGAATCATGTTTGAAGAAAAACAATGTGTCATGCATTATTACAAATGAGCTTCGATTGCGTGCAGGACAAGCAGTTTTAAAACACCATTAGAAAAAGTGGCTGCCTGAAGAGGCTCGACTCAGTTTGAGTTCTTACTTTAAATGCAACAGAGACCCGTTGGAGCTGCGGGGCAAACGGATTGTGACTCAGCTGCACCGAGTTGATATGAGGGTTTCTCCCCTGAGCCTTAACATTACACTGAGTTAATTCATGCTTCCCACTAATGACATGACATGTCCTTAAGTAAGACTGACTAAAGCTTGAGACAAACCTGAAGCCGAACTGAAGTACATACACTGGACAACACACCGGTCAGTAACGACTGAAGTTCTCGCTGTCAAGACCCAACAAATCCTGCAAGATACACATTGTTTCACCAAATATTACTAGATTTGGATAAACTTTTGATTAAAAGTTGGTATCTATTGAACTGAGTCTAATTCTGTATTCCATTACACATGCTACCATTCTAGTTAGTGTGCCAGAAGAGGTTTAAGTATGTCCAATATGAAGTATGTCAAAAGCAGCCGAATGTCTGAATATATCCAGTCGTATTTTGCAGCATGCAAGTCAGCACACTTTTCTGGCTATTCCGACCCACAATCCTCTGTGCAACCAAAGATACTTCACAGTGCGTTTCACAAGTATAAACAAAGTCGAGAGAACAAACATTTGAAGGCTCAGAATGACAGATGAAAACATATTCAAGCGTAAATGCCTTTTCTTTGTACTCCAAATTTCGTGCTAAGGCTTCAAACAATATAGGAGCAAAACGGTAAAAGTTCCAGGCGCACTTTCATAACCAATTTCCCAACTTTATGCATACTGCAGGCAACAGTGTGTACTACACAATGCAGGTGCAAGGGCACCTGCTTGTGTATGCAATTTGTAATGCACTCACAGACTGCAGTTGTGCTGGCCGACCAGGTATATTTCAGCACTTTTTCCTTCATTCTTTCAGCTGTCTGAGAGAACAACTTCAACCGTTGACTAGTGGACAACCTGCCCTTGCAGTACCCCTCTCATCTACTGACAGTCTCACATGCTCTGCAGAGAAACACACAGCTACAAAAGGGAAAGCAATGTTCTCTAATAGCACATCCCACCCATAAATGCAATGATTGTGCTGCGACCTCTTCTATTTAATGTTGGCCTTGTACGCCGTTGTTTCATAAAAGCTTGCAAAAAGTGCATCTGGTTGTTGCGATGTCATTCAGCACCCTATTGGTTTTTATAGCTTCCAAAAGGCTGCATAATTAATGACAAGCTTCCTGTTGTGAAAATGGAATCAGGGCTGAAAGTGAGTTTTTTGAAGCAATTTATAAAACATACTGCTGACAAGAGAGAGCGAAGGCAAGCCAGTGTGTGTGCACTAAAGTGGACAATTAAAGCAATACTATGTAGGCAAACTTTTAAAGTGATTAGGCCTGCACGATATGAAGAAAATCTGCGATGTGCGATAACACTGATCAATATTGCGATGGCGATATAACTTGCGATAAACAATAAGTCCATATAGCAAAAGTGCTGTTTCTTTTCACCACAAGGTCTTCGTCGACCACATTTTCATAGCTTTTCTCTCGTCCCTCAGCTATCATAACCTGGCAATCACCACAAAACTGATCCTGATTAATTTTGTCAGAGTAGCTAACGGCTAGCTGGGGCCTCTTCTGATTGGCTCTTGTATCCAGGGCTCCCTCTGATAGGCTAAATGTTGGCAAGCTCAAGGTGCATGCATGGCGCATGTAAACAAAATAATTTTTCTTATTCATCGCGTGTCAGGCAATCTTTTGCGATGCGTTTATTGCACAAGTTCATATCGCGATGAAGATGACAATTCGATTTATCGAGCAGCCCTAAAAGTGATTCAGAAAAAGAAGTATATTTTTGAGCCTCACTGTTATGTTGTGAAAAACCACCCTTCCCATTTTGCAGGAGACAATGCACACTGTGTTTCTCTAATGTTTAATACATTTGTGTCCCTAAAGCATACAGAGGGAAATTATTAAATAAAAATGTAAAAGGGTTATGATGAAATAATTATAGAGAATCATCAGGCACATTACATAAGGTTGAAAAAAAATCATGTTCTTTCTTTTTTCCTCTTTTTGCTCGTTCCCTTTCCCAAATTATTTTCTCTGTCTCCTCTAGAGCACGACGGCAGCCATTCACTTGACAATCAGCCACCTGGTGAAGCTTGAAGGGGAAAATATGTGTGTGTCTTTATTAAGAGATAAAAAGTGTTTACTCAGATAGTTTCAAGGAGTGACCGGGTGTGCAAGTGTGTGTGTCGCGTCATTAGTGACAGAACGGGGGAGAGAGAATGCGGAAGGTGTCTCTCAGAAGTCAGGACTGCATGCAATGTTTATCCACCACATATTGAGCAGCACTAACCAGAAAGCCCCACCGGGGCCATTGGACCAGCTGGTGTAATACTGGCATATACACACAGCCCTAAACACAAACACCTCTCTCTGTGTCTGTCACATACACACACACACGCACACACAACAAACACAACCATTCTCTGATCACCACACATACATCATCCTATGGCAGCCCTTCCATTCTCGCTCCTCTCCTCCACCTTACGCCTCATCAGACATATTATAATTAGCCGTGCTTGGTAATTAACATCCAAATTAGGACATTAATTTACATATCTGCCCTCATTTGCATATACTTCCAGCAGCACACAAACCTGACGATCCTCTGCACACTTATAAATGACAGTGCAAAGCACAAGGGTACTCCGTCTTCTTCAACACAACTGCCTGCCATCGCAACTCACAAAGCAAACATGTATTTTTTCTACTTTGTGAGGCATTTTAAAAAAAACAAAACTGCAAATGGCAAATAGGAGAGAAGTTGGAGGGAGGCTGAGAAAAGGTACAACAGGAGTAAAAGACGGAAAAAGTCTGCACAGGCTAGGAAAGGGAGAGAATATAGATGGGACTGAGGAGGGGGTCGGTAATAGAGGTACCCACGATAGAGTGAGAATGTGACACTCTCCAGATGAGAAAAGGCAAAGTAAGACAGAAAGAAGACTGCCTCACCATTTATACATCTCACTTAAGCCCATAAAACTTTGAAATTGAATCCATGGCTGTGCAGAAAGAGAAAGAGAGAGAGAGGGAAAATCGGCTTTGGAAATCAGGACTAAGACTGCTCGAGCTTGGAAAGAGAAGCGTGGAGGAGAATGACGAAACGCTTCTCTCTCCCTGTGACATTTGCCCTCTGAATGGCATCAGCTCAATGGAGCAAAGCAACCAAACAGTGGTGTGGAGTCAAAGGGGGAGAAAGAGAGAGAGAGAGAGAGAGGAGGAAAAGCAAAAGTGAGAAAGCGGAGGAAAGACAGAGAAATAGAGAGGAAATGAATGACAGTAAAGAGGAAAAGAGCGACAGGACGGGCCGAAGAGTTCCCGTCAGACATTGTTTCACCAGTCATTGCACAGAACAGGAGAACCTGAGTTATGCTTCTGCGTTCCACATCGCTTTCACGATTTATGTTCCGGGGAGGATAATGCAGCTAGACGGCTCTGTTGAAAAGACACCCATAAATCTGATCTTGTTTTCGATTTTCTTTTTCTTTTTTTTCCTCCCTTTCTTTCTCTTTCAGCGCCCCTCTAATCCTCTCAGTCTGTGTTCTCTGGCATTCATCTGCTCCGGTCTATTTCCTGACTTCTTATGTAAAGGTACTCAGCAGCAGGCCTTTGTCTCATGTTTACTGTATTCTGCTGAGCTTGTAAATACCAAATCTACACTAACACACACAAAAACTCACTCTCGGCGTCCCTCTTATACCCCAAGCAGCAGACAACCAGGCAGGCGGGCGGCACACAGAGGCTGTGATCCGCTCATTTTAAAACGGAAATGGCTGTCCTTAAATACCATGTATTCACATTCTGAGAGATTAACTTGCTTTTATGACTGAGTCAATACAAATTCAGCCCGTTCATTAAACGTGTGCATTGCATAGGGAACGATACCGTGGATATCTACAGCACGTGTAGCATATAGTAATCAAGGTGTTTACACATTCCATTTACCTTTCACTGAGTCAATTAACTGAGTCATTAAGGTCTCTAAAGAAAACAGGCTCCTCTGTAAAGATAGTCTGAACCTAGTTAGCCTTCCCTATGGCTCACGGCCATATGGAGGTCTTTTATAAACAGAGAAAAAAACTGATAATGTTTGGTTGAGCGCAGACAGCCAGTCAGCCCTGCGCTCCCACTCCAGAGACCCAATTAATACCACTGTAAACCGCCGCTGCCCTTCATAGGCAACACCAGTCAACGCTGGGTGTGTGTGTGTGTGTGTGTGTGTGTGTGTGTGTGTTTGTGTGTGTGTGAGAGAGAGAGAGAGAGAGAGAGAGAGAGAGAGAGAGAGAGAGACAGAGACTATCACATGGTGAGTGTGTGATTGAATACAACGCCCTGACCAAAGCTGCCCTCCTCGAGCACAAAACGATTATTGTAGACAGAAATCATCTTCAGTTCAGTGGCCAACCACTCAATGATGACCGGCAACACGACCGCTGATATTCTCGGTAAATATTATGTTTATGGTGTTAATCATTTCAAAAGCAACTGAGGCATGTAAGGTTGCCTCCGAGACATAATAGTCTGTGGGGAAGATCTTTAAGGGTGACATAAATACTTATATGAAAACCTATAATGAGTAAGTGAAATAGTGGTGAGTTGCACGTATCATTAGAGCTGAAACGATCGGTTAATTGAGGTCAACTGATTAGTCGATTGACAGCATGTCTAATATTCAATTAATTCACTGTTTATGTCATTTTTTTCAAGCTTGTAATACCAGCCATTTTCATAGTATAAGTCTCTGCTTATTATGATCTGCTGCTTTTTCATTATCTTATGTAATACATAGCCTAAATAAAAAAATGCTTTAGGGTTTCTAAATAATATCTGACAAAACAGTTGAGTAATTTATCAGGTTAAAAATAGAAAAACGTTTTCTAGTTTAACTTTCTTGTTTGTGAGAATCCGCTTTTAATACAGACCTTAAATCTAATATTTCGGGGGGTTTCTTAATGTTTGTTAGCCTAATAGACTTGATCAATACTTTATGGCTTTTGTCATTTATCAAGCTTAAAATACCAACAATACTGTAGTTCAACTTTCTTGTCTGTAGGGATCTTCTACTTTTCATTTTACGTAATATAGAGATTCAATTCAAGGTTTCTTAATGTTAGCCTACATTTTCATGAGTATTTTCCCACTATTATCTGTCATGTTGTAGCTTAAAGCAAACAATTACTTAATAGTGGTCCTGATTTCTATAATGGCGGTTATTCATGAATCTTCTTTTTTCAAGAAACTGAAGCACCAAACTAAACACCTGTCTTGCTAACTCCCCTCTCTGCCAGTAGGTAACTTTGACTGACAACTGAGTCATATTTCCCCCGAAAAAAAACACGAACAATTAGCTACTGAACATTTAACACAACTTCACTTGAGACAGTC
Source organism: Diplodus sargus (assembly GCA_903131615.1). NCBI lineage: Eukaryota > Metazoa > Chordata > Actinopteri > Spariformes > Sparidae > Diplodus > Diplodus sargus. Next base: position 20,522,252 of record CAEMYA010000024.1, on the reverse strand, counting down.
CAAAAGATATTTTTTTAAAAACACCTAAATGGCGACGAAGTTGTTCAACGGTTGTCGCTCCCGTCGCCAACTTGCGCAACTCAAACGCGAAAAACCGGTGAAACATTTCGGAGTCAAGTTAATTTCTCTTCCACAATTTTCTTTTTCGTGCTCCTACCTTTGCCGCCGAGAGCGCAGGAGTGGCCCCAGACGAGCCAGAACAGCAGAACCGGGAGCCCGAGAGTCTGCATGGTTGTCGAGCCGTGTAGGTGATGTCTGCCCGTCCGCTCCTCTTCTCTCAAATCCTGGAGCAGCTCCCGAGCGCGAGGATGTTTTCAACTGGCCGGGCGCGCGAGTGCTGGTCGGCGGGTCGAGAGACATTCACTGAGTACTGTAAGAAAGGAGAGAGAGAGAGAGTCTGACGTTTAACAGCGTCAATAAAACAACGTTTCCGGTTACCGCTTTTCAAAATAAAACGTAACCGACCGTTCATGTTGAATTATATCAAAAAGGGGGGGTAAAACGAGACCAAAATTATACAGAGTGAAAGCAGACATATTTTAAAAGGCGCCACTTAACACACAATTAATAACAGTTGCTCTGAAATATTTTTCTTTCAAGGATGAAAAATTGTAGACTTTTATGTTGAAGAGTAAAACCGTCATTTTCGGGATAAACCTAGCTGACTTGACAAAAACTATCAATAAGAGAGAATGAGGGGACGAGATGTGGAGGAAGGATGTGCTTGAGTAAGATGAGTGTGAATGTGCTGCTAGTTTGGTGTTAAGAGGGGAGAGTGATTGATATTGACACCCTCCGGGAAAGGCCTGCCAGTTGGCTGCCAGTGATTGCAGGAATACAGCTGCAGTTATTAAATCAATTCAATAAACCCCAAGCTATGGCGAGGCAATTCTCAAAAGAATGAACCATACATTTCTAATTATACTGTGATTCTAGTGTTTTAACGCATTAAACTTCTCCAAGCTGTCTGGCTTGTGACCCGATGAAACAAAGCAATTTCCTGCCCAACTGTCTATTAATTGGAACCTGTTGGACCAAAAACTATTTTTGTTCCTGCTTTGCATGAATCATTTTAGAGCCCCAAAGAGGGGGAATTATCCAGTATTCATAAAAAAGACAAGCAAGGATAAGCGAGAAATCTATATAACTAGCATTTGCACGATAATACACGCAGAGACAAGTTCAGATTGGATATTAATCTAATCAGGGCGCACACATTTTGATATTCAGATTACTCAACAGCCACGGTGCATCCTTGAGTCAGTTTATCAGCTGTCACCCTGCATTAATTGTCAGGGTTAGTTGGGAAATGTAGGAAGATATCACTGTAATTGAGGAGTAACATTGACTGCAGTTTTTTTTTTTTGTCCATTTTCTTACAGCATCACTCCTTTCATAATCGAATGAAGCAGCTGCTGCATGATGTTCTTCCAGCTGTATCCTCCTAACAAGTGCCCAAACAGCGCAGCTATACTCCCCCTCACAGATTTGAGTCTTTCAGTTTTCACCCTGTGGCAGAATCACTGGTTCTCCTTTAACGGCCGTATGTTCCTCAATTATTCCCCCATGTTTCGTCTTCTGTTGGGTGTGGGAGTGCGATCTGGGGATTAGAGAGAGAGAGAGAGAGAGAGAGGGAGGGCAGACCTCAAGTGAGTTAAGAGGATAACAAAGATAGACACACACACACACACACACAC
>CAEMYA010000024.1:20471768-20520502 GCA_903131615.1 Diplodus sargus | reverse complement strand
CATGCAGGACCACATTTACATGCACACATAGTCACTTACACAAACAGATTCTCCCAGTTGGCTGTTTCCATGGGTGGTGGCAGCTAAGTTACAGCAGAGCAGTGATGCGGGAAAGATGGTGCAATGAGCAGATTGTCCTTCTAATTGTGGTCAGAACCGCGAGCACGGGAATCATTCAGGACAGGAGACAGAGGGAGTAAATCACACTGGCATCACTTAAGTTACGGCCTCGGCAAATGCACATTTTATTCTCAACACTCGTAGTCTGTTTTCTTTCTTTTTTTTTGACTTTCTACTTTTTACGGGTTCTCTTGCAAGCCCAAATGGTTGAAGACTTGTTAATTATTCAGCAGTTTATGACTGCTAAATTATTCATCTTATTAACAAATAGATTCACAGATTAAGGTACTGAATGCTCACCGCCATAGGAACTTGAATTTACCTTTAAAAACAAAAAAAAACACACAATTGTTAACATTAAGATCTTGATTAGTCTGATCGGTATACAAACAAGGCCTGCATGGCTGACGCGTTAACCCCACAAAAACAATTCTAATCAGAAAGTGTTCCTCCAATCACAGTAAATGAATGTGGGAGCTACCTTTCCGTCTATCTGCACTAATTCTGGTGTCTCAACACAGATGTCTGGCTCAGACAAACTTCTCTCTGGTATGAAGGCATTTGAGGATTTAATGGATACAGTTCAAGCTATCAAATGAAAAGTACCCTTTAGCCCGGACATGCGCCAATGAATCTAGACTTAAAACACAAAAGGCCTCTGTATCCCATGAAATTAGCCGCTTGTTCATCCATGCACATTCAGTATGCATGCATGTGCTATTTTTGCACCCATAACTGTCTTCACTTGGCACTGAGCAGGCTTACTCAGTTTTCCAGTGGCCTGTGAAATGCCACGGCGCTTACTGAACCTTCATATTATTCTTGTCCCTCTGCGACAAAGCAGAGTTATCGGAAAAACCATTTGCTGTACAGCCATTTTGTAATCAGTGGCAGCTTGCACTACAGACAGTCAATTAGTGTTCGACAAAGCTTCTCCTTTTCATCTGACAAGCAGCGCACAACAAAGGAAGGAAAGGTTACCAGGAACACGTAGGTGTTTGATGCTGCAACACTGTAAAGGTCAGCTGAAGAATGTAGTAGCTCAGTCGGCAGATCGCATGTGTGTCCCATGTGCAGAGGTTTAGTCCTCGCCGCAGCAGCCCAGGGTTCAGGCCCGACCTGGGGACCCTTGCTGCATGTCTTGCCCCTCTCTCTCATCCCATTCCCTGTCATCTCTACCGATGAATAAGGCCATGAAATACTTTGAAGAAGAAAAAACAGATGATTTTAGTAGGTTTCTTCTGAGAAGATGTCCTCAGTCGCATAGACTGCAGGAGGGGAAGTATCTTCAGCAGTCTGAGGTCTCAAACGAGTAGACCTGGATATTAAAATAATGCTGGCCATCTTTCCAGTGTGTACTTACAAAAACTTGTAAACAAGACAACTGTGTGTGCAGTGTGTTTCAGCACCATGGAGAGCTCGGTCACAATGCGCACACTCCTCCACCAGGGGTCGCAGTTGAGTCGGCGTTTCTCTGCGGAACCATCGAGCGCGGTAGCTCCTCAGAACGGGGGAGCGGAAAGAGTGCGACACCGTTACCAAACAGCAACAATGCGTGAAGAAGGTAAATGAAACATGTGTCATTGCCGCTCTTTAAATGTGCACGTTGCTGTGCAACCGTTTGAATGTGCTAATGTTTATCTTCATTCATATTTTAGCTCTAATGTGTGTGTGTCGCTCACTGTGTAGCTAGTTTTAACCGTTAGGCTAATTAGCGTTAGCCGCTAGTTCAATGTCAACACCGACTGACAGTTTGTTTTAAGTCCTCCGACTTAAATATCATCGTGACAACCGTATATATAAAAGTCACAGCAGATTATAGTTTGTGTGTTTATTACGGCAAACTCGTAACATTAGCTGTAACGAGAATGGCGACAGTCTCTGATGTCCTGACGATAACCTGCACCTGCCAGCAGTGAACTACAGCCAGTTCTCTACACAGGAAGTTACTTATGATTTAAAGTCAAAGTCAGGAAACATCTGACAGTTTGTTCACTTTCTGCTCTATTTTAAGAAGTTTGCATGAAGTAGAAGAGCAATGACCCTCATTCAAAATACCTCAGAAATCACTGAACTAGTCCTCCAGTAAATACATAAAGATAAAAAACCTCCTTTGAATAGTATTTTAAATGCAAGTAGCACGAATATAAACCAAAGAGCAACGAAAACATTAATATGACATAATGACAAAGACAGGAAACTAAAAGCAGTTGTAGAGGGGTCTATAAAATTATGGTTAAAGGCAAATCAGCCATGCAAATCCAGTCCATATATAAATAACTGATCAAATATGTTGCAAGGAAACACTTTTGTGGTTTAATATGATGGATTAAATTATACGTCACAAATTTTGTTGTCATTGGAAAAACTAGTAAAATCGTGTTAATGGTCTCTGACAAACCAATTTGTTTTATTTCATCTAGAGAACAAGCTGTGTAGGCCAGAGCGTCTCTGCAGCACTTAAAACTTTGTTTTGTGACTCATTTTACCTTCGTAAAATAATTGCAGTTCTTAAGATTTGGATGTTGCGCTTAGTCATATTGATATTTTGATGATTTTATGATTAATGACCAGCCCTGCTGTTATTACACTGTGTACATATAATTCATAATAACTTTATTATAATAAACACATAATTTATAATAAACAGAGTTTATAAAGTACTCTGGCAGAGCAAAAGCAGGACACTCAGTATGATAATATGACAGGATGAATGCGTAGAAGTCAAGCCAGACTTGTAGAAGTTAAAATGAGAAGGCGAATACAACAAAGCACAAATACATAGATACTTATGTACATACACATACATATTGGTTAATAAATCATGTAACTGAAGTGAAATAATTTATTGTGATGATGGCTGTATACCTGCCAGATGATGGTGGCCGAAATAAACCATCTTTCAAAATAATGTGTTGAGTGATGCTGCTGTTAACTTCACTCTGGGCTCTCTACACAAACATTTGCGCATTAAGACAAAGTGCGACTGCATTCGTTCCTCCAGTGTCTGTCTCCGGCAGAATGCCACCACATATATTTAGCTCCTGACTGTGTTGTGTGTCCCAGTGAGGAATGGGCAGAGGATGGCTATGCTGTGTGTTTCCTCTCAGTGGGGTCACCCATGCGAACGCTGCACTCATACATTGTTAGGCTGTTTGATATGACAAACTCCCAACAAATGACAAATTGGTTGTTGAAGTAAATGCAAATACAGGGTACCTCTGCAAAATGGTACAACACAGCTTGTACAGACAGATATCTATAAAATATTCATTTTTCTGCACTGTAGCCTGTATAATGTTCGAGAAGAGGACTCCCTGTACTTGCTTGCTTCCGTCAGTCTTCTCTCATTTGCATTCCAATTCTCTCACTGTTAATAACTCCCTCTTCTGATTTCCTCCCTAGCTTCTTTGAAAGTGGTTTGAAGTGGCTATCTAAGATGGCCACCCGCCGTGTGCCACTTGTCTTGCTCGCCTGCGGCTCTTTTAATCCCATCACCAACCAGCACATGAGGCTTTTTGAGCTGGCCAGAGATCACATGCACAGGACAGGTGAGGTCTCGACATCACAGACACTGCGTCTGCTAATCGTTTGTGTGTTTTATTCGACTTTACAGTTCAGTGTCAAAGCAGCTGCTGTAAAAGCTCCTTGATAATGGCTACCAATTAATTTTATGAACAGCTAATCAAATGTGTAGGTGCTCAGTGAGAGAGGGGTTGCTTACAGTGATTAACCTATAGAGAATTATGACCCAACTCTTCTTAGCTTCTTAAACTCGAGCTCATACTTTTCTTTTACAGTCTAAAAAAATTAATGGTGAGGTTTCCAGACTCCCATCCATCGCGGTTCCAGCAGCTGCAGCTGTTTCCAGCAAACAAGCCCTGATAAACCTGCTGTCTCCTGTTTATCTAGCTCCAAACAGACGACAAAGTAATCTGGAGAAGAAGCTGGAGGAGTTAGTTGAATCCAAGAGCTCAATGAAAAATAAATATTAGACCTACATATGTCAAGTTGCCTTAAACACAACTCCAGTTAAATGCTATGTTACTTTGTGTCTCCCTCATGTGAAAACAGGCTGAAAACTTAATGAAACAATAAAGGGTCCGAGCCTCTTAGTGGCCTAATATCGATTAATGCAGCTTAAAGGAAATGTTCACCCAAAGGTGGAAATTTAATCATTATCTCCTCACCCTAATGCTGATGGAAATTCAGGGGAATTTTCCTGCAGCTTCATTGTAGAAGAGCTGCAGTAGATGCGGACTTGTTTAAAAAAGTAACAAAGCAACCATAATAAAACATAAAATGGCTCCATACAGCTCATCTGCTGTAAGACTCGGAGGCCCCGAGGTCTGAAAATAAGTTATTAAATCATTTTATTGTCTTTTTTTCGGATGCTGCAGAGTCCAAAGTTGCACTCTTTGTTCATATCTTCTAAGCTGGGTCACCTTTGGGTGTGCTGTGTTACATGTGGTGTCAGCAGGCCCAAGTCTTCTTACAACAAACCCGGGTCCATTCATTCGCAAAGCTGCTCTGCTAAAGACTACTGGTGTGGTCACATGGTCAGAACAGCATGATTATACCTTAAGAGTTATACTGGGTCCATTCTCTCTAAGATGGTGTGTGAATCTATGTACAGTGCAGCATATAAGTGTGCTGGAACATAAATAATGCTCTTACAGTTTCACATTGACCCCGTACTCGTAACGCGTCAGGTGACTAATTGGAGGCCAATCAGGAAATCCCAGCTAGCTGAATGCAGAAGCTGTTCATCGAATGGTCTGTTTCAAACACTAGAATTAAGATGATTTGAATCTGTATCCCTCAATCAAAATAAAAAGAATTGAACTTTTAGTCAAACTCATTGTTCAAAGCTCTTTCTAAACCCCCTTCAAATCAAATACACATAACACGTTTAGCAGCGATGTGGTTTGATACGTGCGCCCTCGTCGCCTCGTTTTTTAAAGATCAGTTGTCGCATTTGTCCCCAAATTTGCAGTCTGACAAAGCAGTAATAACACTAACATCAGTATCTCCTAGAGATTACTACTGATTTATATTCCATGTCTGTATCAGCAGTCATGACCCAGAAAAACTGTATTAATCTTCTCTCCCTGCAGGCCAGTACCAGGTGGTGGGTGGCATCGTGTCTCCAGTGAGTGACGGCTACGGAAAGCAAGGCCTGGTACTGGCTGAGCACCGGATAGCCATGGCAAAGCTGGCACTCCGGAGCTCCAACTGGGTCAGGGTTGATGAATGGGAGAGCCAGCAGCAGGACTGGACAGAGACTGTGGTCACCATGAGGTAAAAAAAACACGTCCGGGTCAGAGTTTGCATGTGAGACAGTTGCTTCGGTCCAATTAGGAGGAACTGCAGGATAAAATCAGCCGGTGGTCCTTCTGTGCTGCCTGTCACCTGTCGACACGGTGCATCATTAATGACATCCACCGCTGCACAGGATATTTATAATACAGCAAGTAAATCCCTGCCCTTCCACTGTAGAAATAAGGATGCTTCAGACACAAGATTTACCTCACAAAAATGTCATTTGTGCCGAGAATGGAAGAAGCTCTTCCGTTTTGTGTGACCTGACATTGTGTGAGTACATTTTTTGTGCAGCTGGTCAAAGTATTGGAGCCTAAATATCATCATCTTATATCGCCATGTTGGTGTTGTTTCAAGAACATCATCATGACTTTACTCACTTCACTCGATCACTATGTGGACTGTCACATTCCTTCATTTTTGTTCCTGTGCTGAACTACAATATTTTAGCTGTGATTACCCAGATTACTGAGGGGTGCACATTAGGCCTGCACGATATGAGGAAAATCTGGGATGTGCGATAACACTGTTCAATATTGCAATGACGATATAACTTGAGATAAATAAACAAATATTGAAGTTTGCATATTAATAACTATACAGTTAATGATGGCTAACGTTAGTTTTGAATTGTTTGTGTAGGTCTTTATGGTTGTATTGCAGCTGGTGATGGATGTTGGTTGTGTTTCCTCTAAAAGTTGCAACAACTGCTTGACATGTTTTACACAGTACCTGTGTTTGTAACACGTCGTCTCTCCTGAATCCAGAATAAGTCCATATAGCAGAAGTGCTGTTTCTTTTCACCACAAGGTCGTCGTCGACCACATTTTCATGGCTTTTCTCTCCTCCCTCAGCCATCATAACCTGGTAATCAGCACCAAACTGATGCCGATTAATTTTGTCAGGGTAGCTAACGGCTAACCGGGGTCTCCGTCTGATAGGCTAAATGTTGGCATGCATGGTGCATGTAAACAAAATGATTTTTCTTATTCATCGTGTGTCAGGCAGTCTTTTTCGATGTGTTTATTGCACATGAAAATTCGATTTATCGGGCAGCCCTACCACACATAGGCATCGCTCTTGCATTCTCAAAAGCAGTGTCCTTTACTGACACGATAAGAAGCATGAAAGATCTTTGAGCTAGAAAATAAAAGATCTTTTGGGCTGTGCACTGACAAGTCCTAGTTGTACTACAGCGCCGGCGGAGTTCACAAGGATGTCCTCTCCTCTGACTGCCTGCATGCCAGCTTTTTCCACTGATTTAACAGAGTGTTGCCAGGGCCCTTAGAGGCTAATTTACAGTTTCTGGTCAATTGGGAGCTGCCAGACTAGACTGGACCCATGTCAAGCCCGGGTGTTTCATGAGGGGGAAATCAGGGACACGGGCTGTTAAATTCACTGGACTAGTGGGAGCTGTGCAGTCGCAAAAAGGCTGACTGGGACATGAATATGAGTTAAGAGAGGCAGGCAGAGGTGATGTGAATAAGAGATGTCTGAGTAATTGGCACGCACCATATTGCAGAAGTTTACTTTGTTGAAACACGAAATTAAATTCTGCAGTTTGGCCCAAAGGGATTAATCATCTGCCTCTCACACCTGCTGTATGTCATGTACGACATTAAGGCTTGCGTTAAAGACGTCTCTAACACTTTTCTTCACTGAACTTCTTCCACTTTATTCTCTCTCTCCGTCTCCCCTGCTCTCCATTTTCTCGCAAATCCCCTCATGAGTTGACCCCCCCACTCTCCCTCTAAGCAGTTTTTGCGCAACGAGGGTGCTGATCAGGCATGAAGTGGCCTGTTGTCCGGAGCAGGCCACGTCACACACACACACACACACACACACACACACACACACACACATACACGCACATGTACCAGAACACCTTTAAGAAGCTTTACTTGAACACAGTGAAGTTTTTCATTCATCTTTTTTACATGATCCTCGGTGACTCATGCATATTTCACTCCCCAGCTCACTTTGACAAGGATTTATTGGCATTAGGTTTAGAATAGAATAAAACAGAATGCCTTTATTGTCATTGCATTGGAGTACAACAGAAGTTCAGTGCAAAGCATGCCGCCTGCGCCCATACATAAACAAGACAGGTAACATATCACATGTGTACAACAACCTGTAACAACCTCTTATGACAGGAAACAAATGACCCCTCTGAATGTCTTTTCTCTCAGGTATCATTATGGCCGCATTCTGAAGGAGTATGAGCAGAGCACGGGAACGCACATCGACTCCGATGTCGACTCCAATGACTCCTCAAGTAAGGAACCTCTTAGCGTTGGGAACTTGGGATCAGCTCAGAAACTCTTAGACCTCTTTGGTCTTAATTCGTGGCATTGTGCTGCCGATTCTTCTCCTTTTGGGATGTCAATGTAACATAAATATTAATATAAATAAAAACATCTCAGCAACTATTTGATAAGTTGCCATGACATCTTCTACAGACAATCAAGGTCCCAAGAGGATTTATTTCTAGTGAATTTCATGATCCCCCTGTAGCAGGTTTTACTTTGTCCAAAACTAATGACATCAGCCTCAGCTGTATGCTGCGTGTAGTGCTAATTAGCAAATATTGGCATGCTATCACACTCCCTACCGAACATCTTCATCTTAGCATTATAAGGCAGCAGATGTTGTCAAAGTTGCAATGATCGTCACAATCTTTCGGATCTACTTCTATGATGAAAAGCACGCCGTCTTTCCCCCGTTACACCGCTGAAAACATCCAAGCTCAAAGTGTACGGGATTTCTTTTTAATCAGTCGCTCTTCCTCAACCACATCATCGCACTTCGGAGTAGAGCACAGCATGCATCCGTCTTTTCTTTTATCGTCGACTCTGCGGCGAGATTTAGGGAATGATTACCTTAAAAATGAGCAGTGGCAGTAAAACTGTATTTCACACCATACCGGTTAACTTTTGCAATTAATCTGTAGTTTGCATGCATGCCAAATGATCCGGGGTCCGTATGGATCATTGATCAGCCAAGTTTCAATTACACCACAGCTACTTTTTAATTTGCCAGAACAAAAACAAGCCCCATCAGTCGTGTAACATCAAACCAGTTTCAGATCGTACGCTGGATCGGTGCCTTTGTACACCCTCACAGATCCATTAATGAGGCTGCAGACTCTGAGATCAGAGCCTACGTAATAACAAGAATCTTTCATTGTACAAAACATACAGTGCTTCATTTAAAAAAAAAAAGAAAAGAAATCTGCATATGTCTTATCACATCTTTAACAAGCTCTAACAGTGTCGGGGTTAAGGATTCGATTAATTCCACATAACGTGCGTGTGTGTGCTCAACACGTGCAAAGTAGAAGCCCAAACGGTGCTAAAAAAGCAGCAGTTAAAGAGTATTAGGGATACTTTTGAGACTTTGTGGGTGTGCCTTTATGTTCAAATGGACGGACAAACTCACAGATGTGTAGCTACAGCATGTGTGAACATGGTGGTTGTTGTGTAACTGGAGGCGAGCCAATCAGTAATCAGCGACATTTTCCTGGATTATCTGGGATTTATTGAAAATCAAAATCAAGCTGTGCTGCTTTTGCATAAAGATGAGAAGTTTGCTGACAAATAGAACTGTGGGTAGGAATATCCTGCAGATCAGTCAGAGACTTACAGGATAGACTGCATTTATTATTTAATTTCTTGAGAAAAATTGTTTTCTACTTCAGTCTTCTTTTTGTTTTTTTTTGTTTTTTGAGTCCTCTCAACACAAATTGCAGTTCAAGTTGTTTTTTTGGTGTTTTCATGATTTGCTTTAGCCTCCAGCAAAATGAATATCTAAGTTGTGCACTTTGTAGAAGTGGAAAACCAACTTGAGTCATCATATTCTGATTATTAATTTGCCAGGTCCCTACTCAAAATGTTTTTTCTTTTCCTTTCCTGAATATTCTCAGCACTTATCAGAATAGTAATAATAATTGAATTTTGCTCCTGAACAGCGTGGGCACTCTGCGATCGGCAGTATTTTAGGCTCGATTGTGGACCAGCCAGTTGGCAAACGCTCACTGGACTGTTTCCATGTTTTCAAAACCAGCTATTGTTAAGGATTATTGTCGCTCTTTGCCATAATGTTTGCTGAGAATTAAAGAACACAGAAAAAAGGACTGAATTGTAAGTCGTTAAGTGAAACAGGCTGATCACTAAATTACTATTTCTGGGTCAAATCGTTTGAAGGAAACCGGTGAGGCCGGAACCAAGAAAGGTGAAAGCTAAATTGTACTTATGAAGATTAGGAAAATAATTCTGGTGATTGAGGTGAGGCAAGATATTTGTAACTTCTTTAAACCAGCATGCATCATAAACTCAAAATGAATCATAATGAGCTGCACGTCTGGCCCCGTGCTGCGTATCACCATCTCTCATGTTTAGGAAGGAATTTAAATGAAGCCTCTGTGAATATATCATATTTGACATACTATGTTTTTTATGGTAAATATTCAAAGAAATCCCGGTGAGTGCAGAAGGAAATCTCATGCCTCCCTCTCCCCTCAGGCCCGCGCCCCCAGCTGAAGCTCCTGTGTGGGGCTGATTTCCTCGACACTTTCGAGATCCCCGGCCTGTGGCTGGACGACCACGTGGAGGAGGTCGCCGGACGTTTTGGCCTCGTCTGCGTCAGTCGAGGGGAGCTTCAGCCCGAGCGAGCCGTGCACGATTCGGACACGCTCTCGCGCTACCATCAGAACATCTTCCTGGTGAGGGAGTGGGTGCGGAACGAGACGAGCGCGACCGAAGTCCGCCGGGCTCTGAGACGGGGGCAGAGCGTGAAATACCTGGTCCCGGACTCTGTGATAGATTATATTCACCAGCACAACCTCTACACTGAGGACAGCGAGAGGAGGAATAAGGACACGTTGCTGAGGCCGCTCACCAAACAGGCACAAGAGCCTGTGAAGAGTCTGGATGACTGATAGGCGGAAGGCTGCAGCACGGCGCTGAACACGGCAGCCGCCGAAGTGTGAATTCCGCTCACAGATCAGTGATTCTCTTCAGGGACTGGAAGCTCTGCTGCCTTCCACGGTTCTGCAGCACAACCTGCAAAAGACTGCAAAGAAACACCACCTGGCACCAAAATGTGTTTTCCAGGCATCGCTTGTTTTCAGTAGGAACCATCTTACACAGTGTCGTGCTGAATCATACACATCAAGTGTTGCGAATACTGAGCCTCATCTTGTTTTGTTTCAGTGTCAATGAACAGTTTTCATCCTTCGTAGTTTTACACATTGAACAGTATTTCAGAGTCGGATGTGTTGGAATAAAAACCTGTATATTTCCATGATTTTACCCGGCTGGCTGTTTTTTTCCTCATTGCTGTTGAGATGTATACAATGTAAACCAAACAGGACTGTAAGCCTTTTAGAAATAATGAGCTCGCTCCAATAAGCCCAAAAATTCCCGGCTGCAAAAACACCATAAGAGGGTTTGAACATAAAGTCCTCAACTTGGAGACTATTGTTACAGCAACGTTCTGGTTTCAAGGTAAACTGAACTGACCTTCTGAAAACTGACGGTTATCTTGCCATGTACATTTGAAAAGCTACGCTATTGAATTTTATTGTATTAGTGGTTTTAAAATACAAAGAGTTAAGTTTCGTGTCACAATACTTTGGGAAATTATGATAAAAAAGAATAATTTTTCACTCTAAAAAACTTTAATTCCTTTCTAACTGGTCGCTACTACCTTCATAATAATAATAACAATAATAATATAATTATTATAATAATGATGATTAAGAAAGTGAGAAAGACATTCCTGGATCAGATCCACACCAGGACTTATTGGGGTCAACTCTGGGCCGAGACTCACGCTCCATCCAAGTTTGGCGGAAAACCTTTAAGTGGTTTTTGTGAAATCCTGCCGACAAACCAACCGACCAACAAACGGACAAAGATGTAAACAGAAACTCCTTGGCTGGAGGTAATGAGTAAAAAGTGGCGTTGCAAATACTAATTAAACTGGGCTGCCGCCATGTTTGAGCTCTCATTGTGAAAGTTTGAACCGCAGCCTGTTTTTAATTTCTTCTCGCATGTAAATCGTAGCTGGTGTTTACTCTGCAGCGCTCCTGCAGTGGCACTTCGTTGTCGGTCTGTCCAGGTTCCTCATTATCATCCACACACTGAGTCTGTGGCCTGCAAGGATTTAAAGTAATCCTGACAGTTGCTCAGCTACAGGAGGTGTTTTCTCACCGAGGCCGATGGCTGGAAGCGCCACTGTGAGTGATACTAACTGGCATCCTTTGAAAGATGCTGTGTGTGTGTGTGTGTGTGTGTGTCTTTGTCTGCCTTCCAGTCAGTGAAGGATTTAGACAGCGGGTTAGCTGCAGCTGGCCCAAAAGAGAGATTATCAAATTAATTGAGTTATTTAAGCGAGACAAAAGATGTGACAGTTCTATTGTGCTTCGTTTAATTGTTCCAGTTGGATCATTTCGAGCTCAGGTGGTTCTGCCTTTGTCCTGTGCTGCATGTGATCCACGCTGCGTGCTCCATTCAGCCGCGTCCGCGGGGCTGATCAATGTTTGTGTCATTTCACCCCATTAGTGTGATTGTTGATGGCCCAGCAGCATGATTGTAATACTGATTTAAACTGCTCCATCTTATACAACCGAGCCAAGCCAAATCTGCCACACGTGGGACTCTGCGTAACGACTCCTGTGTCAATTAATAAAAGAAAGTGTGTTCGTCCTAATCCCACACAGGCGGAGTAAGCGTTTCTTCATCATAAAGCACACAAGTGTATCACACATTATGTATGCAAGCCACATGTTTCCCGGCATACAATGTGTAGGGAGAGCGTGGAGAGGATTGAGGGGGGTTACGTGGTGCCGGCAGAGGGAGGGGGGGGGGAGTGGGAGGTGCAAACGCCTTCCAATGGACAAAAATGAAACCTGGCAGATAATCGGATTAAAGCGAGTTTGGTTCAAATGGAGGCTTTTTGAACGCAGGTTCTGCACTCAGCCACAAGTAGACATCCACAGCGGACCTCCTCGATCACTGGAAATAAGGAAAGCAGTCAGAGAAAACAGCCAAGATGCCTGTCGACTTGAACGGATATTGGAAAATGATTTCCAGTGACAACTTCGAGGAGTACCTGAAGGCCCTCGGTGAGTAGAGTCAGCTGGTGATAGTGGATGACTGGCCCGTTAGAGGACAACAACAAGCTGTTAAAGTCAAAGTTTTTATCATGAACCTGTAAATAATCCTCTACTATTCCTAAAAATCCTCATACATCATATGTAGGAGAGCACGACTGCAGCCATCTGGTGCTTTGTTTCATATCTCACAATGTATCAGTACAATGATGAGAGAAATGCACATTTGTTGTGATACTTCCAATTCCATTTGTGTGAAAACAAATAGTTCGAGTCAGACAAACTTTTCAGCAGCTGTCTGAATCTGTATAAATGCACTAAATCGACCTGCCTCTCCTCGTCCTCCTCTCCTGTGTCTCGCTCATTTCTCGCCTTCCTCGTCGACAGACGTCAACGTCGCCATCAGGAAAATCGCCACCTTGTTGAAGCCGGACAAGGACATCACGCACGAAGGGGACCACATCGTCATCAAAACCCTCAGCACCTTCAAAAACTACAACATGGACTTCCACGTGGGCAAAGAGTTCGAGGAGGATCTGTCCGGAGTGGACGACAGGAAATGCATGGCAAGTATTCCCGCAAATGTATTCAGAAGGGAATAAACATGATGTTTTTTTAAAAAAAAACTCTTGAGAAACTTGTCATTTAGTCGCTTCAGTGAAATTACATCTGCTGGCGAGGGCACCTGTGGCATCAACACGTCTCACAGTGGTAGAAAAACCTGCAGGTGTATAACTTAGCTTTCTCGGCGGCACCGCTCCAGATTGTAATGAGCATATGGTGGAGTGACATTTGGCCATTTGATTTTTTTTTTTAAAAAGAGGAAACTTTCTGCTTCCTTACAGAACTTTCCCTCACACATCTCACACTCTCGAGCTGATGTAATGAAGACCGATATCAGATACTGCAGAAGGAGAACTTTCAAGAGGCAACAGTCAAGACTCGCGCTTTTTTTAAATCAGATTGCGTCAGCGCATACTGAGTAGGATCAAAGATTATCTGTGGTCCCTCTTGAAAAACCTTTTTTTGTATGCTGATTATAGATAAGCTATAAGCTGTTTGGAGGGTGGCTGAGAGAGAAAAAAGGGCCACGTGCGTCCGCCTGTGTGTGCAGATTTCTATCTGGATAATTATTTTCAAGAGATTTTGGAGCCTCTCGCTCAGCATTTATGTTTCCACACACGTGTTCATGAGAGGAAACTGGGATCCACACGGTTGCATTTTTAATTAACCCCTGTGTCATAATCACATTTTTTTCCCTCCCTGACCTGTGACCCCACGCAGACCACCATCACCTGGGACGGAGACAAGCTGGTGTGTGTGCAGAAGGGGGAGATCGAAGGCAGAGGCTGGACCCACTGGGTGGACGGAGATGAGCTTCATCTGGTGAGAAAACAGCAGCTCCCGCCATGAATATTAATGCGTGCAATTTGGAAACTTTAATCCAAAATCCAAATGCCTCTCAGCGCTGTATGTGCGGTGCATATATTTTATTTATTTTTTTTTTAACGTGTGACTCGTGAATCAGCCCACCAGCCCCGGCGTGTGTGTGCTGTGTGAGGTGCATGAAAACGTTGAATGAAAAGTGTGTGGATGGAGCTCGTGTTGGGACAAATCAATCATAATGTATCTGCATAAAGACAAAGGTCTGTTTAAAGGGGGGAAAAGATAGATATATATGTTTGGATTCTCAACTGTTCCCTTCCAGATCAAACAAGAAGATTGATGCAAAAAAAAAAAAAGTAGAAATTTAACTTTTGTGTTTATTTTGAAGTGAAAAGATTCTCATTCATCTCGTCTCGCTGTGATCCGGCTCGTACGAGCATCAGCTTCTGTCGTGTTGCTATCTCGACTTTTCCGATCTAATGTCTGTGGAAGGACTTCATTAACTTTTTTCTCCTTTTAACATCTCCTCTGTGATATTCATAGTGCGGCCCAGTGTGGCCTGTAATGAAAGCATTAACATCTGAAAAGGCTTTAAAGTAATGACTAGCGCATTACCATTTTCATTAGCTCAGCATTATCAGATTTCCCTCTCTCTGATTACTGCAAATCAAAGCTAAGCAAAAAAATAATCTGCCAAATTATTTGGTTTAAGTGATGCCAACAGATGTTTTCAATCAGCAGCCATGAAATTAGTTATTAGTCGGAGGGTCCCGAGAGCTGGAGGAGGGTTCAGATTAAAGCAAACAGTGACCTCTGCTGGCAGAAAACCACTGCAGCCCTCCAGAACATTGGTTCTCAAGCTGAGGGCTGCGAGCTGATGGATGGATGGAGGATGGACAGATGGTTGTGGAGAAAGAAAGAAAATAACCAATCGGAATTCTATGTTTTTTTTTCCTTTTAATTGCGTGAACCAGTGATATAATAATATAATCTTGATTTTACTGAGTGTGTTTGCGTGAGTTGAAATGTGCGTGAGTTCTGAAAAAAAAAATGTTGATATGTCTGATATTAAATGTACTTGAGCACTAAAAGTAATTTTCTGGGAATAAGATAGATAGATAGATAGATAGATAGATAGATAGATAGATAGATAGATAGATAGATAGATAGATAGATAGATCACATATTTGTATGTGTACAAAGGACACTATGGGTCAACCAGTTATTGGATCTGATCGCCTATAAAATACAATTAATTCAAAATGCAATGTGCAAAGTAAAAAGTACAATATATGATTCCAAAATGTAGTGAAGTGGAAATATCAAGAAGCCTAAAAATGGAAATACTGAAGTACAGTACTGGAGTAAATATACTTAGTTAGTCCATTGCCTCCTTATATCCTTTACTAATAATTGATCCATCCTCACCCATAGTTACTGTTGCTGAGTCAGACAAGCTTCTTTTCCCCTGTAATTCTACAATTTAGGGATAAAAGTACGGTTTATGATCGTGTCATCCTCAAAACTGTGTTTATTTTGTATATTTTTTTATTTTCTTTTAGTCGCGAACATGTAAGGTTACATAAAATCAGATGACTAAAATTGTTATTGTACAACAAAAACTGAATTAAACAGAAAAAACTGAGATATAGATAGACAATGATCTGATAAATACGTAGGTTGAGCTGTAGTTTTGGTCAGTTTAACAACCTTCACCTGTCCTCCGTCCTCTGCAGGAGCTGAGAGCTGGAGGAGTCGTGTGCCATCAGATTTTCAAGAAGAGCTAAGATGGCGCTGGCGGAACGAGACGGCGCCCCCGGCTGACGCTGGCTCCCAGAGACACACCAACCACATCACAACGCCTCCGACGTACCATCCAACTTCCCTTTGGTCCATGCGTGCATCTCATCATAGGTCCATGCCAAACTCTCACCTGTTCCTCTCTGTTACCAATCTTTGTCACGTTTGACGAAAAAATACACCATCCAGCCATTCTCTGCCAAAGCCAATTCACATTATTACACAAGTCATTCTAGTGAGGTCAGCCTGTGCATCACTTTCCATCACATGATGCATTACTGTATATCTGTCTCAGGGTGGGTGCTCTTTTGATTAACAGGTAAATGCATACTGCTACTGTAGCTGTAGCTGATCTGATGGGTTAGCCAGACTGAAATGACCAGTTGGGGGGAAGTGAAAGAGAACGGTAATAATAAGCAAATTGAAAAGGGTTAATCCGGGTGTAGTTCTCTTGAACGATGGCGGTGGGCGGTAGAAGACGAAGCTATGAACATGATTGAGAATGGGTAGCAGATAGGATGTGTGTGTTCATCCCTCCCGGATCCTTTTGAGACCACGCCATCGATAGTAAAATGAATCAATCAATAAAGTAAACAGTGCTCAATGATGTCGTTTGTCTTTTTTTTTTCTGAGTGGTCACACTTGCCATTTCCTCTCGTTTTGATTTGTCGACCTGACTCTTGTGGAAGATGAAACGGTCTGTTTTGGCAGGTGAGTCACACGCCAGACAAACAGGTGACACGACTGGTTGTTATTTACTGGCGTCTCACAGGCCAAACAGCCAACAGATCAGGTGTTCGAGGCTCCCTTCCGTCTGAAAAATGCCTCTCCAGACACGCTCGGCCAATCTAAAAAGGGCCTCTGCTGGAGAATTTCATTGACTGAAGTGAAGCCTGCGGAGCTTCAGCCAGACAGGGCGAGTCACGCTGTGCTCTGAATCAGCTCATCTGTCAGCTCACTTTGTGCCGTGCCATTACCAATCGGGCAGTCTATATAAGCTGTCCAACTCACTTGCTCATTCTTTGCTGCTGCTGCTGCTGCTGCTGCTGTTCGCACTGAGGCTCTGCATCCTGCTGCTCCTTGTGCATGCACACTCCGCCTCCAGCACAGCATCCACCCGCAGATTCTGTTTATTTATGGCTCCCCAGGGGGTAGTTATTGATCTCTCCTTGCTCCTGCTTTGGCCGGTTAAAGAAATTATGCTCCCAGGGAGGAGTCCAAACAGAGTCTGGCGCCAGACTAAATCCCGCATTTGCATTTACTCTCAACATAACGTTTATACTAAGTGCATGAGCTTGTCTGGCTGAAAGTCAGATCATATCATTACGATCAGCGATCAACAGGCGAGCAGCTCAGCAAGGAGAGAATTTACAGCAGTCACTTTATGAACAGACCCCCTCTGCTCAAGTAATGTGTTGTTATTTGTCGAATTGGATGTTCGCCCTTCACTGTGCGGAATGATTTATGTTCAGAGTTTGAGATGAGAAGATTGTTTTTCACTTTCATTTGTTGACAGGGGGGAAAGCTTTGTTTTCTGCTTAAATCTGACCTTCTGTGATGTCACAGTTAGTGTGCAAGCCAATCATGGTTCAATATACAACTTACAGAGTATGATATGGAAACCTGTTACCTCAACTGCGCACACTGGACACTGAGAATGGACCTTTGAGTAAAGGAGGAGGCACCTTGTCTCGAGGAGTTAAAGTTGTAATTGTTAATATTTTAGTCCTGATTGATTTGGCGCCTCCTGAGGTTACAAGTGGTAATGCTGAGAAAATAAATGCTGGCATACGTAATCTGCAAACAAATTTATACATTTCACACCAACATTTCTACAAAAAAAGTGTCATATCACACTCAGATAACGTGTA
Organism: Diplodus sargus; assembly: GCA_903131615.1. Classification (NCBI taxonomy): domain Eukaryota; kingdom Metazoa; phylum Chordata; class Actinopteri; order Spariformes; family Sparidae; genus Diplodus; species Diplodus sargus. The sequence continues at coordinate 20,502,886 of CAEMYA010000024.1, read as the reverse complement.
GATTAACTTACTTTAACCGCATTTCAACATTTGTAAGAGTGAAACCAGAGACTTTGGACCAAAAACTTTGTATTTTTAATTAGACGATGGGACCATTTCATCATTTTTGTTTCCAGCTGTGTTTGTGGCGACAGAACTGGAGGAACTTAACCAGGTGTTTCTTGTGTCTAATTCCAACCAGAATTAAAACTTGAGAAACTTAAAGCTGCAATCTTAAGACACATAAACTTTCATCAAATCAATTGTGAAGTTTTGACTTTTCCACGGTTTAATGAAAAATACTTTGACATAATGTAACCTGGTGAACCTTGTTCAAGTTCTTTGATGCTGCTGGACTGTGGATGTTGTCATGGAGGTCGAGGAGGTCAGATTTTCCACTAATGTCTCATCTCAGTGCCACTGAGCAATATTAGCAAACTTTAGTTCAGAGATGGAGTCTGCTAACATAAATGACTGGCCTCCAGCACAATACAGAAGTTCCACAGAGCCCTTTTAATGGCTCCTCAAGGATCAAAACTTTATACTTCTGAAACAGAAATATAAAAAAATACCCACATTTTGGAAATATTTTTATTTTACTTTTTAAATGACTCACAGATGGTGGGTTTTTTTCTGCCACACCAGTTGAACTTTATTAACCTTCATGCACAGAGTTCAGGCATTCAGGCTCAGTATTTGATCTTTCCAGAGAAAAAAGATCAGATACACAAAGTTCAGAATACGCAAGCGAGCACACACTGTTGGCAGAGTTACAAAATACCTCCTCCTGTCTGTACATTGCACACAGACTATGTATTTGAAAGTGCATGTGAGAGAGTGGTGGTGTGTGTGGGTACCCTCACATACGCCCTTTGCAACCTGCCCCAATGGCCGTGTGAATGCTGAAAGAAAAGGGTGAGTTTGCTCCCTCCCCCTCCAAAACGACTCCCCCTGCCAATCGCCTTCAAGCTATAAACTCACTTATCAATAGTTTTCTGCCCTCGTGCCCCCTGACTCCAATAAAAGCTGCAGGACTCCCTGCACCTTCCACTTTCCTGCACTGTCTAAAGTCTACACACACACACACACACACACACCAGCATCACAAGCTGACACCATGCCTGCAGACTTCAATGGGAGATGGATACTGGAAACCAGTGACAAATTTGAGGAATATCTGAAAGTGCTGAGTAAGAAACTTTCACTTTGGTTTGGATGTCTTTTTGTTTGGAGATATCTTAGTTCTGTGTTACAGGGTGACGTGACAGGTTGGACAAGCTCCACGAGAAACAAAATCATCCAATTTCATGCTCTCTTGATCTTCCTGTGAACAGTGTTCCTGTGTGTTACTGTTTGAATTAATGTGGAGCAAGTGCACCGAGGTTTTCCTGAGGCTATTTCACAACAGAAGACTATAATATGAAATACAAAAAAAAATATTCAGATTTTAAAATTACACCTTGTCTGTCTAAAATGATTCATGATCATGGATAGAGATCTGAAGTTCACACATAGACGTGATTGAAACCTTGCACATTATCTATTCAGTATAAAAATGTGATTTGTCCGCTGCAATATGGCTGCTCTGAAAAGTATAATGTGTATAATCAAGTCTCTCCCCGTTCCTGCCCTAGATATTGACTTTGCTACGAGGAAAATTGCCATCTCCCTGTCTCAGACGAAAGTGATTACCCAAAATGGAGACACGTTTGACATCAAAACACTGAGCACCCTGAGGAATTACGAGCGCTCCTTCACTGTTGGGGTTGAGTACGACGAGTACACCAAGGGACTAGACAGCAGAAATATCAAGGTGGGTCGACCTCGAGTCCTTGAAGTGAAAATACTCAGTGATAGTTTATCTGATGGGGCGATATTTTCCTTTTTTTGTGGCTTATATGATAATGTGAATGGTGTGTTATCTATGTGTGTCAAGGCAAAGACTGGTCTTTGATATCAGTGAAAACACATGCAATCCACAGCGGTGTGCCGATGGGACAAAATCAACAGAGATTAGCAGTGATGCACCGTTACGCTAAATCCCAATGGATGGAGGACTTTTGAAAAAGCAGTCCAGGGAAATGAGGCTGAAATATCTTCTTTTTTTTTTACAGCTGCAGCGCCTCATAATATCGCTGACATCCAATTGCTTTGTTCTACAAAATGAGATGCCAGTGGTGCATCGGCTCCCCACAGGCGTTTTAGCCTGTTGATTATCCAGCAACAAGGAAAGCAGGAAATATTGTTGTGGGAGTAAATTGGGTTCAAAGCATTGTATTTTCACTGTAGTAGAATTCATTGCAATATATTAACAAGGTCGTGTAATGCTTTGGGGGTTTTGCCTTTCCCTTATTGTGTTATGTCACGTAGTGGCATGTAAAAGGTCTGCAAGATGAAAAAGCCCAAAGTCCAGTTCAAAGACAGTCGGTGTCTCCCACAGAAAACATCTCCTGCACTGCCTGAAACACCTGCCCGCTAACTTCTGTGTGTCACTGTGTAATAGGTGTTATATAGATATGTATATTTATATATTTATTATAAAATACATACACTCCTGTCCGTCAGCAGACATACAGTTGCTACTGCTGTAGCATCGTTATTTTAGATCACACTACCTTGCTCGGTATGGCCCGCCCTACTCTGCCTCTGATTGGCTACATCCTGCCCGTGAAGTGCTGCGCATGTGCAGCAATGAACCATTTGAGATGTTTTAATTTAATGTAATTAAAGTATGTGAACCTCTTCTACCAGGACCCCAAAAATAAAAGTGTGCAATAGAAATTTAAATAATTACTATAATATGACCTCTTTAAGCTAGTTGTTTATTAGCAATGTATGTTAATTTATCATTTTTAGATGTCATATAGCTTATTAGTGACAATTTCAACTTCCAAGTATCCACAAAGCTGCACTGACCGATACGTGTAGTGGATTTTTATGCCAAAAGAAGAGTTTTTACAAAATGCAGAGTCAGCTTATATGACCGCTTGTAATACGGTTAACTGAGCTGAATAACAACCACAACTGTGTTAGCAGTAGTAAACGGTTACCATGGCGATATGCTTCGCCCTTTCTGTTTGGACTTTTAAGTCGACAGGCAGCCTATTCTTACATACTGCACCTTTAAAATGTGAATATTGTTACATATTTTTTTGAGTTGTGTACAAACGTTATCCCAGTTTTTTTGTAACAGCGTTTAAACCCAGAGAGATCTGTGATTTACACAAAGGTAGAGTGCATTTAATTCGGTCGTTTGGTCACTATCACTTCTGACAGACAGACAAAGGGTGAAGAAGGAAGTCTGCAAACAATAATGACAAAAAAAAGCTACACTTAGGAAATGATAATACAAACTGAAGACAAGATTATGTCCGTACAAATCTAACTTTGAAGTGTAACTATTCTGAAATGATTAAATCTCCCATCTTGCCCCGTTGTTATAACCCCAAACCTAAGACTGAAACTAACAAAACTACTAAAGCGAAACATTTTTAAACAATCAAAACTAAAATGAAACAACCAAAAAGTTTAAATTTAAATGTACAGTTTGTCTGTAGAGGAAATTCCTCAGCACAAAATCATAAATACAGATGTACGACTTTAGTTAATTGGTTAAAAACTGTGTATATGTTGTCTTGCAGTGTCTGGTGACCTGGGAGGGGGACAAGCTGGTGTGCAGACAGAAAGGAGAGAAGGCCAACCGTGGCTGGAAACACTGGGTCGAGGAGGACAAACTCTTTCTGGTGTGTTGACAGAATCTGTCGTGATTATTAGATTCATGCGATGGATTTGAATCAGATCCGAAGTATTGTTAAAGACAATGTTTGCAGTTGTTGCTCTTGATTTCTTGCTAAATGATATTAACGGATTCATTTTTCTGTCACAGGAGCTGACGTGTGAAGATGTAGTTTGTCTTCAGGTGTTCAAGAAAAAAGAATAAAAGCCCCAAATTGTCTGTTTTTGTATTCATTTACTCAGTTAACAAGGTCTCTTTTGATTCACAGTAACACATTTTCCTCAAACTGATAAACAAAAGGAATAAAGGTGCATTTCAAACAACAAATTTTGTTGTGCATGCGCAGAGAGAAACCTGTTAATATCATGAATCAGCTGTAAGTTTGGCTGTTAAGGGTCTAACATTAGACAAAGTGATGGCACTTTTAGAGAGAAGATGGTGAGGCGAGTTCAACTAATCAGCGTTTCTTGCTTCTAAAAGTTTGTAATTGATCTCGCACTCCTCCCTTAGGGCCAGTTACAGCATGCCTGAGTAGTCACTGCACAAAACTCTAATGAACTGACTCACTCACTCTCAGAATAACTTTCACATAGTTTCATCAGCAACACGTGGTATAAAACTAAGCTTATGGTCAGTGTGGGGCTATTTTATAGAGCAATGCTTAAACTGCCCTCTGCTGGAGAAGTACAGTAGTATGTTGGACTTGAGCTGAGATTACATCTGATAATAAAATAAGAACTTTAATGGACAAAGGCCGTATAGTAGAATTTCAACCTCTGACCTCCGTTCATGTTACATGAGAATAAACCAGAATAGCTTGTAGTTAGTTGATGTGACTGACTTTACCACTTCTACTATTAGACTAATAAACAAACTCAAACTGACAGGATGTTTTAAAACAACACATTTAATCTCTGTTTGAATTTAAAGTAAATCCATACCATGTGCATAAACCATGTGTAAAATGATTACTTGTTTTTATGTCCTCACTTTCCAGCATCAGAGTGTAGGTTACATTTGAGGGAGCGTAGAGATATGTTATATTCCAGTTATCTCTAATTTTATAAGCTAATACAATCAATGCATCACATAATAACATTACAGCAACATTCTTCTTGTTACAAGACTGCCTTCTTTTATGTCAGAATACACAAACAAACCAATTTACTCTAATCAATCAATCAGTCAATCAAAAACTTGTCAGTATAAGCTGTTACAGTAAGAAACAGATACATAAACTAATTAATACATAAGATAAATGGCACCTTGCAAAAGCTAAAGGCCATGGCAGTGTTTTCAACTGCAGTAAAAAACAAAAAAAAACAGTCATCTTATGGTCACTGCTCAATAAATCTCAGACATATGAATAGATCAAATTAGTCAATATGTTGGTATAGTGGTAACTGAACTTAAAGAGGCACTGTGTAGTTTTGGAGAAGAAATTCAAACTCTGAATTTTAATATTTACAATAATAATGAGGGAATAATACAAACTCAGGATATTTAAAATATTTTTTGATCCATAACTGAATAAAAAAACAGTTTTCACTGTTAGAAACTAGAAAGATGGCAGGTTTTGCCAAGTAAAACAGTTTGAAACTGTGTTGTCATTTAAGGTCAGTTTGTTTATTCAATATATTAAGGCATAAAACATATCAGTCAATGAAGATCTTTCTCCTCTGATTAAAATCCCCTCCCCAACACTACGTATTGCACCTTTAACTTACAATTTTCTCTTCCTGTCTCGGTGGCAGTCCATCGCAGCTGATCGACCTTCATGTCACGTCACCACTTCCACCGCGCAACTCTCGCGAGATTCGGTTCCAGGAACTTCCACGTCAGTATCCAGTGCCCTGTTCACTGAAGTCGCAACATTTGGACCCCGGATTGCAATTGTTCACAACACATTTTTTTCATCTTATTGCGACAACACAGGGATAAAACATGGTAAGAGACATTTAGCATAGTTTAGAGCATGTTGTGTGTCTGTACGTGTCACCCGGTTCGTTTCTAAAGGACGTTAGCAGTGTCAAATAATAATAATGCACCATTGTAAGTAGCTTAGCGGCTAACTAGCTTGAGCTAGCATGAGAGCTTGAAGCTAACGGCTTTTAACAGTTTTAACCGTGTCTGTCGGGAGATTTGTATGTGCTTGCAGTTGTTTTTGGTCAGTTATCGAATGATTTTTGTTACAGGACGTATAAGTATAGGATTATTTGAAACACTGGAATGAATTGGGCTCAGTGTTAGCATGCTAACCGTTACTTTGGCGTCACTACCTGCTACTACTATTCCGGGTTTTGACACTGACGCGTCAGTCAAGTGTTTTTTACCAAATCGCCATATGCCCACATGTAACGTAAATCACACTGAGAGTTTTGACACCGACGCCCTCTTATCTTTTCAGCCTCTGAGGCTGGACATTAAGCGGAGGCTGACAGCCAGGTCGGACCGAGTGAAGAGTGTGGACCTTCACCCAACTGAGCCATGGATGCTGGCCAGTCTGTACAACGGCAGCGTCTGTGTTTGGAACCACGAAACACAGGTACAGATCAATGGTCCACCCATACAAAGCTGCACTATACGATATAGACTAATATTTGATTGACAAGTATGTAATAGCAGTGATGATACAGTAAGCTACAACCAAATCGTCGCTGTTCTCTTTTTCCAGACTCTCGTCAAGACCTTCGAAGTGTGTGACCTCCCTGTCAGAGCCTCTAAGTTTGTGGCAAGGAAGAACTGGGTCATCACTGGAGCGGTGAGCTACATCCACTTGTTTTTGATCAGACACAATTCTGTCACTTGTCATCCATAACACTGACAGTATAAAGAAAGTATGGTCTTAATTTGGGCTGTTTTATGTGCTGTGTTGACATGCAGCCTTTTGTCTCATATTCAAACTATTTTTCTCCTGGCGCAGGATGACATGCAGATCCGTGTGTTCAACTACAACACCTTGGAGCGAGTCCACATGTTTGAGGCCCACTCTGACTACATCCGTTGCATCGCTGTCCATCCGACCCAGCCCTACATCCTCACCAGCAGTGGTACGCTAGTAAACTCATGATATTTTCATCGGTGAACATACTAGACTTTTCACAGAATTCAAAAGTGTCTTTTATACTGGCGTCCTCAAATGCATGTGAATGGTTTCTGTTTCTGCGCAGATGACATGTTGATCAAACTGTGGGACTGGGAGAAGAAGTGGTCGTGCAGCCAGGTGTTTGAGGGTCACACTCACTATGTCATGCAGATTGTCATCAACCCCAAGGACAACAATCAGTTTGCCAGTGCCTCCCTGGACAGGACGATTAAGGTATAGATAGCGTGCTTTGACTGATGTCACCTTTACAGCTGCTATTTTTATCTCATTATTGGCAGAGTACTGAGGGGGCACCCAGGTCTCACTGCAGTACAGTACTGCAGCTTGTTAATGACTATAGTTATTTTTAAATGTTTGCCTCACACATGTGTATATATAATTTAAACGTCTCCTGTTTCAGGTTTGGCAGCTAGGCTCCTCGTCTCCTAATTTCACTTTGGAGGGACACGAGAAAGGAGTCAATTGCATTGACTACTACAGTGGAGGAGACAAGCCCTACCTCATCTCAGGGGCTGATGACCGACAAGTCAAGATCTGGGACTACCAGGTTAGAAATGTTTCCATTAATTTCCTTCAGGTAAAGGTGAGAGTAAGCCACAGAACACTACATGGAACGAACAAGCTCTAAAGCAGTGCACAGACTAATTTTATGCTGAAAGTTAGCCGCTTAGTTACATTATGTTTCATAAAACGATTATAGCCTACTCAAGAGTTGATAGTTCTAAAAAGAATGTATGTTTTCCTCACTGATCGGCTGCATCGTTTCTGTGAGGATCCATAAATGTTTCTCCTGTCTTCCCCTGCGTGTTGTAGAATAAGACCTGTGTTCAGACTCTGGAGGGCCACGCCCAGAACGTCTCTTGTGTTAGCTTCCACCCAGAGCTGCCCATCATCATCACTGGATCAGAGGATGGTGAGCAGTAATCCAACTCCTCCTTATATCTCAGTACAAAAGCTTATCATCTTGTGGCCTCATTTATTATGGCTTCATGCAACATTACCCTCCTCCCTTTGTAGGTACGGTGCGGATCTGGCACTCAAGCACTTACCGCCTGGAGAGCACTCTGAACTATGGCATGGAGAGAGTGTGGTGCGTGTGCGGCCTCAGGGGCTCCAACAATGTGGCGTTGGGCTACGATGAAGGCAGCATCATTATCAAGGTGAGCGCAAGAAAGTGCAACATTTAAAAATATGTTTTTATTGGAAGAAGTGCCATTTGAATTTTGCAAGTATTTAGCTTTGCAGAATATCAATAACTTCTTTCTCTCTCCATCTTTCTGCTTTGCTTTCCGTCCCTCTGCTGTGTAGGTGGGTCGGGAGGAGCCGGCCATGTCTATGGACACAAATGGAAAGATCATCTGGGCTAAACACAGTGAAGTACAGCAAGCCAACCTGAAGGCAATGGGTGACGCTGAGATCAAGGACGGAGAGAGGCTGCCACTGGCTGTCAAAGACATGGGCAGCTGTGAGATTTACCCCCAAACCATCCAGCATAACCCAAATGGAAGGTATGCATACACTCATGACTGTCTTCAGTAGCCAGATTAGAGATGAATTTATAATCATATTTCCGTCACTAATTTTGGGCATTTTTGTGTGCACCAGGTTTGTTGTGGTGTGCGGAGATGGAGAGTATATCATCTATACTGCGATGGCTTTGAGGAACAAGAGCTTCGGTTCAGCGCAGGAGTTTGTCTGGGCGCATGACTCCTCTGAGTAAGTGTGACGTTTGAAATCGACGAGGTAAATGCCTCCTCTATTCCCTCAGAGAGCTGATATTTTACTAATGCACTCCTCTTTTTATAACAGATATGCCATCAGAGAAAGCAACAGTATCGTCAAAATCTTCAAAAACTTCAAGGAAAAGAAATCTTTTAAGCCTGACTTTGGAGCTGAAGGTAACGTGAACACTGTTCTGTAGAAGACTTCTAATTTTGAAAGTGAAAAGTTCTCACTGTATTGCTCACTTGATGTGTTCCTCTTCCCTGCAGGGATCTATGGAGGTTTCTTGCTTGGGGTGAGGTCAGTGAATGGCCTGGCGTTTTATGACTGGGAGAACACAGAGCTGATCCGTCGCATCGAGATCCAGCCCAAACACGTAAGACTGGCTTACTTTTTGTTTTAGTCTGTTCTCCAGTAATTTTACTAACTCATTAATTTTCTCGATCTCGTTCTCTCCTTTTCTCTCCTGTTCATAATTTTCCCAGATCTTCTGGTCAGACTCTGGTGAACTGGTCTGCATTGCTACTGAGGAGTCCTTCTTCATTCTGCGTTACATGGCAGATAAAGTAGCTGCCTCTCAAGAGAACAATGAAGGAGTGACTGAGGATGGTATTGAAGATGCCTTCGAGGTGGGTGTGAGAATATGGACGCCTCCACATCCTTTGATAGGAGAGGATTTTTAAATTTTCCTTTGTTACTTTGTGTGCTAAAATTATAAAACACACATAAAACCAGTATATTCATCTTAATATGTGTTGAGGAGGAGAGTTCTTCACTTACACCTTACATGTCTCACTTCTGTGTCCTTGTTTCTTATGTCCAGGTCCAGGGAGAGATCCAGGAGATTGTAAAGACTGGGCTGTGGGTAGGGGACTGCTTCATCTACACCAGCTCTGTGAACAGACTCAACTATTATGTAGGAGGAGAGATTGTCACTATCGCTCACCTTGACAGGTACAAATACAGATGGTTCAGCTTTTGTGTTTCTCCCAAGAAACGTGTTAACTAAAAGCTGAAAACAATAGTACTGTCTTAACAGTTGCATTAAAAGTCCAGAAAAACAGCAGCTTAGCTTTAAGAGTTTACTTGATTGCTGCCTTCTTTCCCTGCAGAACGATGTACCTGCTGGGCTACATACCAAAAGATGACCGTCTCTACCTGGGAGACAAAGAGCTCAACATCGTCAGCTACTCGCTGCTGGTCTCCGTCCTGGAGTACCAGACTGCCGTAATGAGGAGGGACTTTCAAATGGCGGACAAGGTGCTGCCCACAATTCCTAAAGAGCAGCGGACCAGGGTGGCACATTTCCTGGAGAAACAGGTAAGAAAATACAGGAGTCGATTTCCTTTTTTATGTTATTGCAGTTTCTCAGTTTACAAACAGAAGATCTGCACATGCAGTATTATTTGTACATGACTTGATATGAGGTTGGTCTGGAAAGTGAAGTGTAAAGTTGCTCTGCCATCAGCAGAACTATATGCCAAGGTTGTTCAGTGGCATCGTCAGTAATACCACAATAACTGATGACATATTTATTTTTTAATATAATTGTTGTGCTTGTAGCATGCTGATGGGTTTTATTTCTTTGTGTCTTCAGGGTTTCAAGCAGCAGGCGCTGGCTGTGTCCACAGACCCAGAGCACAGGTTTGAGCTGGCGTTGCAGCTGGGAGAGTTAAAGATTGCCTACCAGCTGGCTGTGGAGGCCGAGGTAAGAGCATACTAACTCTGTAGCATATCACATCTTTCCCCCTCCCTAAAACACTGCCACTGCCACACTACATGTCTAATATTTGTTTTCTGTCCCCTGCAGTCGGAGCAGAAGTGGAAGCAGCTAGCAGAGCTGGCTATCAGTAAGTGCCAATTCGGCCTGGCCCAGGAGTGCCTGCACCACGCCCAGGATTACGGCGGCCTGCTCCTCCTTGCCACAGCCTCCGGTAACGCCACTATGGTGGGCAAGCTGGCCGAGGGGGCAGAGAGGGACGGCAAGAACAACGTGGCCTTCATGACTTACTTCCTGCAGGGGAAGTGAGTACCAGATATAAGAGACTAAACATGTGGTGGACAAATTAGGGAATAGATATGTATCGTCACGCTGAACACGGGGCGACATGTTTGACGGTTCTAAATATCATCTTTTCTCTACAGACTTGATCAGTGTTTGGAGCTTCTGATCAAGACAAACCGACTACCAGAAGCTGCCTTCCTGGCTCGCACTTACCTGCCCAGTCAGGTGTCCCGTGTGGTTAAACTGTGGAGGGAGAACCTGGCTAAGATCAACCAGAAGGTCAGTTCTCTTTCAGGATTCTTAGGAGTTTTACCCAGCCTATAACAGTTTAGGACCAAAAAACGAGATGAAATGAGTTTGAATATCTGGATATTTCTTCCTGACCGTGACGCATTGCTCTGAATCTTGACTGCAGGCGGCAGAGTCCCTAGCAGACCCCACAGAGTACGAGAATCTGTTCCCCGGGCTGAGAGAAGCCTTTGCAGCTGAGCATTACCTCCGAGAGTCCTGCTTGGGCACCACCAGGCCTGCCACAGATTATCCTCTTGTCACGGTGAGTTTTAAATAGCCAAAAAAAGTGGTCGTGTTGCGTGCAGATAATATTTTTCTATATTTGTATCTCAAGCCTGCCTCCTGTATTTAAACAAACTCCAACTTTTTTCAGCTCAACGAAGAGAGGAATATTCTTGAGGAGGCTCAAGGATACGAGCCCAAAGGGACCTTCATTCCTCTTGTGTCCAAGGTTCGTCTGCAGTATCAGACATGTTCTGTTGCACCAGCTTTGGTGCAGTAGTAACACGATTTTATACCAACAATTCGAAGAATCAGTGCTCTCAGTAATGTTCAAAATGTATTTTGTTCACTTTTCCCTGCAGACTCAGGATAGTGAGGAGTCAGTGGCACCAACTTCCATCACTGCAGCAGCTGTGACATCTGCAACACCTGAACCTGCTGCTCCTACAGCTGTAGATAAAGAAGAGGAAGACGAAGACGAAGATGAAGAGGAAGACCCCGAGATCTCACAAAAAGATAAGGTGGGCCTTCTCTTTATTCTGTCTTTATCCTTTGATTATATTGTTTCTTCTCAAGTGCCTGGCTGATTATCTTCATTTATAACTTTTTTTTTATCTGATTCCAGAGAATTATAATTATTCTTGTTTTTAAAAAAAACGCTTCTCCTTTGTGTATTCCTTTGTGAAGGTTCTGGACGAGCTTGAAGTGGACCTTGACAACATGGAGCTGGACGACATCGACACCACAGACGTTAACCTCGATGACGATTTTCTAGATGACTGAGACATGCGTGACCACTCTGATCCACAGCACTATTCAGAGCCTATTTAAAACAGAGAAAGAGACCAAACTCCCCTTTCCCCCTTTTTTTGTATTTGTACGTAAAAATATTATATGATCCACCAACAGGAGTGACAGGATTACAGTAGATAATAATGATGATATCACTTGTGTTTTATTCGCAGAAGGTAAATAGACGGATCATGTCTATTTCAGACTCTCCATTTTGTACCCCATTGATTGATTGTTTCACTAACTGTCCATTGAGTGATATGTTGTATTTACTCTTTGCTTTGTGTTGTCAAATCAGAATGCATTCAGTCCAATAAACTGCGGTTGCTGTACATATTCACATTTGACTTCAGAGTGTTGTATACTAGACACTGGACTTCTCACATTCACCCATTTACACACATTAATACACTGATGGCAAAGGTTCAGTCTCTTGCTCGAGGATACTTGGACATGCAGCCGAGGGAGAAACCTTCCAATTACTGGATGACCGGTTCTGCTCCCTGAATCACAGCCAAAGGCTATTTTCTGAATGGGACCACTTTCTGAATGGGGAGTATTTAACCTTCACCAGACTCACGAGACTTATTATGTGTCTAAATAAGGTTACTCGCCCATCATGTAAGGATTATATTGGCTTTTGGAATGTGAGCAAGAAACTATGTCTACCTGCATTATCTTAGGTCACATTTTACAGAATCTAATAGGACACTGCCTGTCTGTTAGAGTCTGAGGTCGAGTACATCGTGTCTGTTGGCCTTGGTTTGCCCTGGAGCCTGAGGCGGAGTTATCATGACAGCTGCCCTGACCAGTCAACCTAATGAGACACAGAGTGGAACTAGCTCCAAAGGTTAACTGGTACTGGTTAAGTGAGTGCAGTGTAAATGCAAGGACATTTACATTTTGCTTGAGTTGAGTATGAAGTAAGTCTCAAAATTAACACACAGAACATCTAGACCAAATCCTACAAGGAATAAAAACTGTTTATTTCACAGTGTATACTGGAAAACACAGCTAAAATAAAAAAACACTCTAATCAATCAGTATTTATTTGTTTAACGCCAGAGAAGCTGCGGGAGAGATGGGACGAGGGGGATCACAGCAGTAATAACAGCTTTACTAATTGAGATATGAATAGTAATAACACAAAGTGTAAAAGCAATAATTATGATGACAGTAGAAGTCAAACTACACTGCAGCAGCAGGGCCAACGACCATCTATGGGACACCTTGGAAATAAACCTTTTCAAAATAAAGCCGACCTAGTGATTTTTTCCCTCAAACATCACATCAGGACAACGTTTCTAATTTTAAATGACCAATCTCTGGGGTGTTTTTTTTTTCTCACATCATATGACTTTTGTCCCTAACGCCCTCCCATCCTTTGGCTGCAGGGGCCCACCGCCCTTGCGTGTGACCGCCTCTGTTGACTCATGCACTGCAGCAGCAGAGATCCTGTCCCGGGAAAGGCTGTCGCTCTCCTCCTCTCCTCTGGATGGCGCCCCTCCGAGACAGGCTTGGACAATTTCTGTGCAGTTTCGTGTGCAACAAAGTCCCGAGCTTGGCAGCTAGCGAGAAGAGAAAACCGACCCTCTTGAGACTGTTTATCTCTCCTGCGTTTTCCAACAGTTTTCCACGCATTTCCAAGCTTTCGGCGGCGCATTGGAAGTTGAACACAAACGGGAACGAACGCGATTCAGTCTTCGGGCGGTGTTAGGACGCTTCGTGGAGGAGCAAGGTGCTTTTTTTTGGTGATAGAAAGCGTCACATTAGCAGGCTGGCGTAGAAAAGAGAGAACCAGGGCTACGCAGCGTGTCGGTCAGCCAGGGAGAGCCGGGAGGACCACGGCACAGCCGCCGCCAGCGCCACGGGGAGTCGGGGCCCGAGAGGGAGCCTGCTGCCAGGCCCTCGGCTTGATGCACCCTGCCTGCTTCGCCTTAGCCGCAGTCCGAGATGGGGGAGACCAAAATTATCTACCACCTCGACGACCAGGAGACGCCGTATCTGGTGAAACTGTCGGTGCCGGCGGACAAAGTCACTCTGGCAGACTTCAAAAATGTCCTCAAGAAACCAAATTACAAATTCTTCTTCAAATCTATGGACGATGACTTCGGGTAATAACTGTTAAAGGGGTTCATTGTGTTCAACATCAGCATTTACACTCCGGGGAGGGGGTGTTTTCTCCACAGCTAGATTAACGCTAACTTAGCTAGGTGTTACCCTCCTCCAGCTGGGTTGTCATCTGTTAACGTTACCTGGCAGCCGATCGTTAGCTAGCTACTTCCATTGCATTTCCTTTGTTAGCTGCTAGCCGCTGCTAGCTGGTCTGTTTAGCGTCCCGTCACCCGTTTGTTTACATTGCCTGTGTGGCTAAAGCTTCTGCGTCTGGTGCTTCGACTTCGCCTGACCAAGTTTGGTATTTTGTCAGCTTCACGAAACACCAGCGACAGCCCCGAATCACAGTTTAACTCATTTAAGATAAAAGTAATTACAGATACAAGTAAGCAACATAGGTAGTTAATGATAACCGTGTGTTGACGTGACTACTGTCAACTGCCGTTGGAGCTAATGTATGGTATGTTTATGCTAGCAGGCTAATGTCAGAATGTTAAACTGGCAGTTGGAGGTAGCCGTTGAGGGGAGCAGGCCCCTGCTGTTGTTGTCTATTAGCCCGAGGAATGCAGAGTTGGACACAGGAATGCCCTGTTCATCACTCTGGCAGCTTTATGAGCGTGTCCTTTTGTGTTAAAACATGGCTGCAAAAGTAGACGCTTTATGTTCCTCCAGACACAATCCTACAGAGTTTAGAAAAGAAAGGAGAAAAAAAAGAAGAGGGGGAAATGTACTATTTTTTTTAAACATTGCAGGCCAGGTTTCCTAAGTTGTTTTTGGCTTAACTCAAACTAGGGTGGGGCAACAACTTTTTTAACATTTGCAAGTGGGGAAGGCATGTTTTGAAAGGAGCCACAGCTATTCATGTTGTGAAGAGTGGAGCTGGGATCTTGTAAAGAAACCATAGAAACCTTTTACTCTGAGCTGTGGTATACATTGAGCAACCTGTCAGACTGGAATAGAGAGACTGGGCTCCACACTTGCTCCAGACTCTCAAAGGAACTCTCATTTACCATCGCTATTGATTTTTACTATGAAAGGTGCAGCTAATCTTATCATTGCCTCAGCAGTCTCAGGTTGGTTTGTCCACTGGACTGTTTGACCCAGTGTTGCTAAGGTACCATCCATTTGAATCTGTTATAAAACCCAGTTTTCCTTTTCAGCAGCCTGTGATGTAGAGACACACATTAAGGATTTCTGATAGTTATTTCCTGATCAAATTAATTCCAGCTCCTCGTTTCGCTGGGTCTCCACGTCTGTGCTTGTTGCCTCTGACATGCATCGATGTTGGCTGCCCCGACAACGATTTCCTGGGATTTTGCACAACAGTGCTCAACTGTAAAATCTTGATTGACACATCTTGCACTTAAAGCCAAATTCAACTAGTTCCAAATCTGCATCTAGTTAGCATGCAGACATGTTGCTTTTATTCTTTCTTGGGTTCCTTAAAGCAGCAGAGTCTAACTTCCAGAGGAAAGACCGCTGATTGTTGAGTCAAATACTGATGTCTTGGGTTGTCAGCTCGGGACGGACACCAACCCAAAACATCAGTATTTGAAGTCCTGGGATGAGACTCAACAGTCAGCTGTCTTTCCTCTAGAAGTTACATTTTGTTGCCGTAAACATGTTGTTTCTTGACCCCGGGTGAAAGCATCAAGGAGTATTTATATCTTTGCAGAAAGGTTTTAGGGAATACATTTATTATGCATTAATCTTCACTGATGTTCTCTTTAGGCTGTGTTGTTCATCTTGCTGGCAGTGTTTTTAAACTAATGTGCGTTGGTCGTCCCAGTTTTAAGTGTCCATCCTTGCTGATGTTAGTATTCATTGCTCCATTGCTTCTAAATACAACCGCATGTTTTATTACCCTGAGAGTGCTTTTGTGTGTGAAGGTTTACTGAAACAGAGCTTTGTTCTCTTTGCAGGGTGGTGAAGGAGGAAATATCTGACGACAACGCTAAGCTGCCCTGTTTTAATGGACGCGTCGTGTCATGGGTAGGTTCGAAATACATCCTGGAGTAATTTCCTAATTTGTTCATTTATCTTTTTGTTGTTGTGCTCTCGTCTGTGTTCACTGTATTGCGTGCGGTCAAGTGGCTGTGTGGCAACTGCGTGCGTTCGTGTATGACAATGATTCCCATCTGTTGACTAGTGACCACAACCATACTCGCTCTCCGGGGAAAAGTCCTGTGCATCTGTGTCATAATGTCATCATCACATAATGATCTGAGCAGCAGCAGCACACACATGCATCTTGTTTTATAAGTGGTTTTTAAAATAATTTCATACAAAGTCCCCACACATGCTAGTCACCACATGCAGCACATGGGCTACGTACATGTACTTGCATGTAGTAAATCATTTTAACTCAATAACTCTGTCTCCACAACACAAGAGACATCTGGTGCCGGTGCTCAGCCTCCCTTCCTCTCTTGTAGACGTCGAAATTGAATTAAGAGCAAGTGAAATCACAGGATAGAGAGGAAAATACCACCTAACAAAGAGCCTCACTGCGTGTCATCTAACAAGAAGATTGAATCTCACAGGGTGGGGAGAGTCAAGTTTAGAGAAAAAGAGTTTTCTGTGTCCTGATGTGAAAGGCCAAAGCATTTAGGTTAATTTAGCGCAGTGTGGTTATAATTACAGGTTTTATTTCTGAGTCATCAACGCAGTCTTATCGCTAGATGCGCGTGTGCATAATCCAATGTGCTTGTCTTGATTTCCCTCTGTTGTGGTCATTTTCATTTGAGGTTTTGTTGGCTGTGGTTCAAAGCCAAGTCCCCTCTTTCTATGTGTGTGTGTGTGGATTTGTTATCTCTCGGAGGGGGCTGTTGAAAGGTTCCACGTACAATGAAACGTTATCTCTGTTACAGTACGTCCATTTGTTTGTCTCCAGCGTTCATCTGTTGTTTCAATGACCTGATTGATTGTCCTCCTGGGTCTGAGGGGCCTGGCTCGCTATCATCACATCACAACGGGCCCCCACCCTCAACTGGCCTGTTGTACTTTTATTGTCAGCTGACAAACAGATTGTCTCTATCAGATTATTCTTTTTCAGTTTATGTTCGTGCACCTCAACCGTCCTGCTGGAAATACACTTCTCTTCTCTCCTCATGACAAAGAAACCTAACTGTCAGCTGAAAATAAAGCAGAATAAACAGAGTAGAACAGTATAAACTGGATAAAGGGGTAAACAAAATGATTAGTTGGGCTCTTTTATATAGATGTTACTTTGCTTTATTACAGCACAGAATAGTTTAAGGCACCGCTTGTGTGCTTTCATTAAGAGTTTCTGTCTTACATTCTGTATCACTCATACAGATAAACACATTAATCAGACATTTTTAGACGCCCCTGTCACCCCACAAACTGAGTCATTTTTTTTGTTCATGGTTTTTTCCTACATTTACTGAATTTGCAGTAGAAAGCCTGTCCGAACCTTTTCATTTATACCTTGTGTCGGATTTGAGGGGACGACACAAGTCAAAAAGGTCCGGTGTTTTCATGGTGTATGTTACAGCTCAGTTCGAGTGGGAAAAAAAACATTTGAAGATGTCACCATTGTCATCAGCTGACTTTTTATATTGCAAATGATTAATCAGTAAAGAAAATGTATAAGTCCTACTTATGATCGCGTAATTAGTTGCGCTGTGCACAGATCAACAAACATCACATCGGCTTGATCTTGATAGATTTTTGGATGAAAATGAGGCAAATGAAATCATTTCCACTAATCGCAATATCTGTCAAATATTCACTATATATTTATTTGGCCATATCGTGTATATCAGTACACTTGTTGAAAAGATGGTGAATTACAGCCCAGCTATGAATAGTCAACCATGCGCAAGCTGCAAGCAGTGGAGTGCGCTTCTCACTGATTTCATGTTAGCTTATAACCGGTTTTTGCACGCAAATCATGCAAGTACATGCTTCATATCTTATATGGACAACATCCAAGATGCTGTAGAACTCAAGATCCATGGCTGAATGGGAACAAAAATATGAGTAAGTAGGACTAACATTCAGTGGAATGTCCTCACAGTCAGAGGAAGTAATGACGGAAATATAAATAGTTCAATATTCTAATGTTACAATTCGTATAATTTCCTCTGAAAACACAGTCATGGATGATTGGATCCCACTTTTCCCACACTTTGGTAACTTAGGCAACATGTCTGTTAGACAAATCACAACTCCTGGCACAAAGCCATTATTTCACAACTCTTCCAATCCAAAGCTACTTATGCAGAGCTGTGTGCTTGCAGCAAAAGACAGAAGTGTTCCATTTAATCAGACGTTCTCGTCCATAAACGCTGAGAAGCCTCTAGGCAGTGACATTAAGATGGGCTATTCGACCCAGCCATTGACTGCAGTGTAGTGTAGTGTAAACACTTGCGCCACGTCTTTCAAGTGTGTTCTTCCCTCTTGAGTGTTTGTCTCGTCCCTCTGACTGATCTGACTCTCTGTCCGTTGACAGCTGGTTTCCGGAGACGGGGCCAACACGGATGCAGGCTCGGTGGCAGATAGTTTAGAGGCGGCACCCCCTTTGGAGAGGACCGGGGGCATCGGAGACTCAAGACCACCTTCTTATCAGTCAGTATATTCAGAACAGACTGTTTCTGTGTTTTTATTTTAGAGTGCAACAAGGAGATTTTGTGTTAAATGTGAGAGAGACGCCATTTGCACTTGGCTCGGTGCATGTGTCCTGAATAAGTCAGTCTTTGTTTCCTAATCAGCTCGGTAACAGATGAAACGGCAAATTGGATGAAAAAAGTATGATACCTTGTGACTGCCCAGGAGGAAATTAATCAGACATTGACATTGTCAAGTGGATTTCTCTAAGTTCTTAGTCACTGCTATTTCCTTGTAAGACTTGTAATTGCAGTTTTTTTTCCATCTGCAAGTAAAGCAAAGTGTAAATTCTTTGAACACCATTTGTAATGGGATTATTACAAGAAGCATTTAAAGTTCACGTGTGTTTTAGTGGCTGATAAATTAACTTTACTTTGATAATGATGCAGTGTAAAGCCATCTCTTTTTAAACACTAACTCTGGCTCCTGTGCACCGTCTCTGTCTGAAGTGGGAAGGCAGCGAGCGGTCGGGACAGTCTGGACAACGACACGGAGACCGGCTCCATGGTGTCGCAGAGGAGAGAGAGGGAGCGGCCGCGACGGAAACACACGAACGACCACGGTAATAAAGGCTGACTCTCAGTGACTTTAGAGATGCACTTCTCCATATTCCTATAAGCATGCGAGGCCTGTGCAGAGGTTGGATAACTATGGTTTAATAACTGTAGAAGGAAAGTAGCAGAAAAGCAACGGTATCCCACAGTGAGAATAACATGTAGGTGCTCTGCAGTTGTGAAGATGTATTGATCTTTATGAATAAGCAATGACAATGTTGTTACTCCAGTGTAGTGGTTATTCTTTACTGTAACAGCGTTATATAAACATAAAGAGAAAAAACTCCCACTCAGTGATTTAAATTTGATTTTCTGCTGTTTTTTAATATGAAATAAAGTATTTATGCAAAAGCTCAAGCCTCTCTTTTAGAACCAGTCAATCTCTAGTTTGTGAATGGAAGTTTTTAGGGATTAATTTTGACTGAGCAGGCTTCGTATGAGTGCTTAAAATCCTTAAACACTCGCATTTTAATGTGGTGAAGGTTTGAAAAGTGATTGAATTTTTTGTGTAAAGCACCTGAAACAGCTTAAAACTGTCCCTGCATCACTTTTAGACACATTTTGAAACATGAAACTTTTTGTACAAAGCCCTGTTTTAAACAAAACACAAAGATGTCCATGCACGTAACGTACACGTCATCCTGATCCTAATGCTGTCTCACTGCAGGTGGACGGCAGAACGGCTACTCGCGACCGATGGGACGCGGCGGCCCCGAATACGACAGCTGCTCGTCCTTCATGAGCAGCGAGCTGGAGTCTACGTCCTGCTTTGATTCAGAGGATGATGACGCAACCAGCAGGTCAGACATCATGCGTAGCTCCTCAGCTTGTTGTTCACAATGAGAACAGTCTTTTCTGTTTGAGGAATGCATCTGGAAATTCAGTTGAAGGGTCTTGGCAGAGATTCGTACAACCTAATTGTCTGGTGGTTTTTGTGGTTACCCCACGGGTTCTCCTCCAGGAGCCGTAAAAATTTCTGCAACCTACTTAGAGACTGCGCTGTTCTCAGTCTTCAGGCATCTCTCAGGATGTTTTTCCTGTTGATACAGCTTCTAATAAATCTGGATAAAAGCTTCATCAGTATACGAGTTTCTCTCGACAAAATAAAGAAATGGATTTTTGCCCCAGCCTCTGCATATCGGTTTCAGCCGATGCTTTATTATCAGTCAGATCACAACTTCCAAATTAAGTAGGTTTATGGTAGTTTTAGAAGCAGTTAAAGTTGGTCAAGCACGACTTTAATTATGGAATCAGTGTTTAAAGCACATTTTATTGGGTAGTTGACAGACAGGCTTTAATTTGATGTTTAGACAGATTACATTGGGGAAAATTGGTTTTCTGTTTGCCTCCTGGTGGTTTTTAAGTTGAATTCAGTCCCAAAAGTTTCCCGTGACTGCATTTATATTGTTTCGTTTCTATATTACAGTTAATGCTGTAGCAATAAATGAGAGGTTATATATTGCAGCCATTCCATACGTCTGTATACCTTCTAAAAAATATATGTTTATATTCTTTTCTTGTGTTCAGATTTAGCAGCTCCACTGAGCAGAGCTCCTCTCGTCTAATGAGACGACACCGTCGCCGCCGCCGGAAACCCAAGGCCTCCAATATGGACCGGGTGAGACCACACTCACGTACAGGACTACAAACCAGCACGGGACTTCTCATTTAAAGTCGTATTCCATTTTATGACTCTTAATTCTTCTTCTCGTATTTCTTTTCTTCCCAGTCTTCATCATTCAGCAGCATCACAGACTCCACTATGTCCCTCAACATCATCACTGTCACTCTGAACATGGGTAAGTGGCTTCGTCATGTGGAAGTTTAGCCAGTTACAGCCACACACTGAGCCTTAATTGAAAAAACCCTCTCACAAGATAGGAAAATATGCACATAACCAATTTGTTCCATACTGACGCAGGTCAAGATTATTTTTCTGTTTTTCTTTACTTTCATCTGTGCTGCTTCTCTTCACTCTAAGGTAAACATTGTTTGTTCCTTTTCACAGAGAAGTACAATTTCTTGGGCATCAGTATCGTGGGTCAGAGTAATGAGAGAGGAGATGGAGGAATCTACATCGGCTCTATCATGAAGGGAGGAGCTGTGGCTGCAGATGGACGGATAGAGCCCGGGGACATGCTGTTGCAGGTGTGTGTCTGTATGTGTGTGAAAGCGAGATGCACACGGAGAAAAGAAAAATGTGTGTTTGTGCATACCTGGGACTTGGACCAGGAAAGTCTGTGTGTGTGTTTGGTTTTAGTGCCAGCACCTGCAGTGAAGTAAAAGTAGTTAGTAATGTGAAACCAGTCACAGGATTTTGATTCAGATCTCCATGTGTAAAGGATTAAAAAAAACAAAACATCTTTCTTAATGGAGATCAATATAATTAGCGCACATGGCAGTGACTCAGTAAACAGCAACTAATTTTAGATTTTCCAAACTGTTTTCCTGCCGTCTGTTTTTTTCCCTTATTCTCATGCCCACTTTTTTAATGTAATCTAACTCATATTCTAAAATATAAAGTGTCGGCCAGCTGGATCCAATGATTCTTTCAATTGTTATTCATCGTCGAAGACCCACATCCAATTTTTTCATATGGCACGCCATGTTGAGCAGTCCCAGTAAGGACTTTGCTTCGGGGGATTTATTGTAATAAGTGAAAGTGTTTTTATCTCATTTTATCCCCGTAGGTGAACGACATAAACTTCGAGAACATGAGCAATGACGATGCAGTTCGAGTACTGAGGGACATAGTGCACAAGCCAGGGTAAGTTGCAAACAGGCACACATTAGTAGATATAGTACATGCATTTTCTTTTAAAGGTGCAATATGTAAGAATTTTAGCTTAAAACATCAAAAATGTAACCGAACTAGCCAACACAATATGAAGAAATAACAGTTTTGACATAATGTTATTGTGGTGCAGATGTATCTATTGAAGTTGGCGTGCTCACAAGCTGACCGCAGTCAGTTTATGCCTCAAGAGGTGATGGTTGGAGAGTAAACAACACCTTCCTGGTGCTCTGAGCAATGAGTCAGCTAACTGAGTTTACAGGCAGCAGTGACAAGTTTCTCTGGTGATACGTGGCTCACATTTTTTTTTTTTTGGGCCAATTGCTACATATTATACCTTTTTACCAGCAATACATTGGAATAGTCTTGAATAAAAGAAAAGCAAAAAACAAGTACATGAGTGACTTTGAGTATTAAGTAAGTTGAATCTATTCCTTGCCTGTTTGTTTGTCACCAGCCCCATCACTCTGACCGTGGCCAAGTGCTGGGACCCGAACCCTCGGAGCTGCTTCGCTCTGCCCAGGAGTAAGTGTTTCTTTCTCTTGTTCCCCTTTTTCTCCTTTTCACTGCAACAACATTCACACATGCAATTACATGCAAGGCCATCTCTTTTGGTGTTTGCTGCTCTGGTAAGATCACCAGCTGTAACTGCGCACCCTGCATTTGATTGAACAGGTGAGCCAATCCGGCCCATTGACCCAGCGGCGTGGGTGTCCCACACGGCGGCCATGACCGGGGTATACCCTGCGTACGGCATGAGCCCGTCCATGAGCACCGTCACCTCCACCAGCTCCTCCATCAGCAGCTCTATCCCTGAGACTGAACGTGAGTCACAGCACCCCCTGCAGCTGCCTGCTTAATTCAAAACAAGCTACATTGGATCTTAGTCACAGTTTTCCATCCACTTTGGTTTTCATAAGAATTTCCCATGTTTCTTCTTGCAGTTTGTTTCTATGTTGTAGAGTCTCCTCCGTTTTTAAAAATACGTTTTAGAGCATGTACAGTGTTTTCTGTTTCTTGATAACCTACTGCAAAACTGCAGTGAAAATATGTATCGTCCTCAGATGTGTTTAGTAAATCTCAGAGTTGCTGTAGATCACTGAGGCCCTGCCCTTTCCCTGCATTCCTGCGACCGCGCTCTGTTCCAGCATTTACTGAGTTCAGCCTCACAGCGTCCATCTGCTGTCAAAACTAAGCCATAACTCACAACGCCCATCTTCTCTGTAATCTTTGGAAACGACAGTGATGTTTTTTCCTTCTGGAGAGAAGTTTTTTTCCGTTCCTGACACACTTTTGTGAACATGTTGACATGATACACATTTTTGTAGATATTTTTTTTTCACTCAGACGGAACATAAATTTCATGCGGTCATTTTAACACTGTTGCACCTTGCCGGTCTGGTTACAATTTATGGTTTTAACAGTTGCATTTTGTTTTATAATCTTTGGATTACTGGCCAACAACAAATGTTCAGTTGGTGCCTGGAAGTCTGAGCATTAGCTTGTTTCTACGCTCACTATTTTAACAGTCATACATGGAGAAGTCTGACGTGTACAAGATGAGTGCAACAGTATCTCCACTGAAAATGGCCTCAGCAGTATTGTACATAATGCAAAGCAGCCACATAAAAGGTTGCGTTTTGAATAAAGAGTGTGACTGTTGTTGATGTGCACACCTGCATCAACCTGCACTGAAGCATTAAAAGGAAGTCAGGTTTATGTGAGAGAGGAAACATAATGGTGTGTTTGTGAACGCTGGAAACATTTAAACGAGAGGTTTGGAATTCTTTAAATTGTTTTAACCTCTTAGGATTTTGAAAACCTAATAAATAATATTCACAGAATATTAAACTGTCAGAGAAGAGAAGATTTTCATACCCTCTGTATTGCGGGATAGTCGCAAGGCTTTCATCACTGATTGAAGCCGAGATATATTAGACGGGTTGAGAGAAAGTAGGAAGACCAAAAGGAAAATTCAAACACATTATAAAAACATCTTATCAGCTGGAATGTCATGAACCTCACTGAAATGATATGTTATGGTATAAAAAAGTTTGAGGGAGGACATTTTATGATAATATGATCTGGTTTTTGTTGGGGTTTTATCAAGACCGGCTCAGTTGTAGTCCAACTCAAACAAAGATGCTGCCTTATCCAGTCTGATTCATGATCGAGACAGAACGGGGGTCGAATTACAGTCGAGACCAAAGGAAACCAAATGTTATTTGAGGCAACCAAACAAATGTAGCACAGCATTTGAATATTTGTGTGAGATATATTCTTTGTCTTCACGACCGGATCAGTGGTGTTGAAACATAAAGACCCAAACTACTTCATCTTTGAAATGAATGTGTTGTTCAGCTCCTGAGATGACGTGTGTGCGTGTCCTCTGATCTTTCCCAGGATTCGATGACTTCCACCTCTCCATTCACAGCGACATGGCAACAGTCGCTAAGGCCATGGCCTGCCCAGAGTCAGGTCTGGAGGTGCGGGACAGGATGTGGCTCAAGATAACCATCGCTAACGCCTTTATTGGTATGTCTTTGAAAGCACAGGACACGGTTGAGCATTTGTTATTTCCTTCATCAGTGTGCACACACAGCTATATTCCTCTTTTGTGTGTCGAGTGATGTGAGGTTTTTATTGTTTGATTGAATTGATGGTTTCTTTTATGAGGAATTATTTATAATCATCCCTATAATCTATTAATATCATATTTCCTTTATTGTTCCAAGCTGCACATCATTATCATGTTTATAATTAAAAGAAGCTGTGAACAGATAAATATCTCATAAATATAAATGCTGAGCTGAGATGTCTTTGTCTTCGTGTCCTCAGGTTCTGACGTGGTGGACTGGCTCTTCCATCATGTGGAAGGGTTCTCAGACCGCAGAGAAGCTCGTAAATACGCCAGCAACCTGCTGAAGGCCGGCTACATCCGACACACCGTCAACAAGATCACCTTCTCTGAACAGTGTTACTATATCTTTGGAGACCTCTGCGGCAGTAAGTGGACACCCAGCTACTCTTTGGTTAGCTTAGATCCAAAAAGTGTGTATAGTTAAGTTGTATCTGTGTCTGTGATCTGCAGGACACCTTAAGTTTGCTTCCAGGGTGCTGGTCTAAATCATTTATTTTCTTCTGTCTCCCTCAGACATGACCCACCTGTCTCTCCACGACCATGATGGTTCCAGTGGGGGCGCCTCAGACCAGGACACTCTCCCCCCTCTGCCCCATCCTGGAGCAGCCCCCTGGCCCATGGCCCTGCCCTACCAGTTCCCCATTCCACACCCATATGAGCTGCCACAGCCCTTCCATGGTGGACCAGGAGCCGGCAGTGCAGGAAGTCAGCACAGCGGTGAGTGCAAAGAATATTTCTGTTTAGTGTGCTCTTTCCACAGCAGCGGTAAGCTTGAATACATGTCACTTACAGCATATTTTGGTGATGAGGTTTACCCAAAAAAGGTAGCAAGATGCACATTAAGACGTCTCCAGTGGCTGCAGATTCATTTTCCCCTTTAACCATTTGAATCCTCTAAACATGATGTTGCACGGAAAAAATGTAATTGTGATTTTTTCCGACCGATGTTGCTAAATATGAACTTATCTATATTCTCATGAAGACGAGAGGACGAGAACCTAAAGATATGAAATGCTGCCAACAAGTGTTTCATATTTTTTTTTTTCAATTGGTGTGAAACGTATAATAATAATAAAACACACCATAATCACAAAAGTTGTTTCTAACTAAAATAATAATAATATTAGAACAAAGAAAATATGAAGAAACAGGAAACGTCTGTAAACAATTAATTGCAACCTCTGCAATTTGCTAATCGCGTCGTCTCTTATCTTGAATTCGATGTAGAACGATTAATCATTCAGCTCTTGTCACAGTAATTGCAGCTGATATGAATTCATGCCAGCTACAGCTGCATTTTTATGATGGAGCAAACTGAAAACCTTTAACAAGCACTTTTTCAAGCCTATGGAGACAAATACTACAGCTGACGTGTCACTTTGCACAGAAGGATGTAAAGGAATCCTCCTCACATTATCTGTGTTTCACATCTTGTTTGCTGTTTCACCTTCAACCGGATGAGAATATCAACACTTTTTTTATATTTCCACACTTCCTCTGCAGTTGTGGGTCCAGTGCATGTTTAAATTAGATTACTTCAAAGAGCTGAGGGAAACAGTCGAGCTCTGTCAAAAATGTAAAAAAAAAAAAATATTCCAAAGCTGTTTTATTTACATGGTTTGTTTGTGTATTTAATGCGTAGAAATAGAAAAGCAGACTTTGTGGTTTTAGGAGCAGTTTGCTTACGCAATGCAGTTATTTACTGAGCAAGAACAGCTGGGCTCACTGACTGCACAACACATCTCAACATGCTGTCTTCGTTTTAGGGTTGCTCACTACCACTGAATCTATTTCTGTGTGGTTTACTAGGTGACACGATGCAACGTGATTTTTGGAGTTGTGACAGTTGCATTTTATTTATTTTATAGGCAGTGCTAAGTTAGCCCGAGACCGACCAATCTGAACGATGCAGAGGGATGAAATATGACTTTTCATTTGTCTGTGGCTGCGATGGAAGTGGCCTGCTTCTCAAAATGTTATAAAGTTCCCTTCAGCACAGAAACCGCTATGGTTTCAAAATTGATCAGTCTGAAGAATTTGCCTATAAAGCAAGCAGGTTGTTTGTGGTAATAAAATGAAAACATGTAATTGCCTTCAGTAATGGGTATGCTGTCTTGCCTGTGAAATGCAGTGAATGCTCAGTGACCACGTCTGCATTAGTCATGCAGCTCTCCTGAGAGTCTCCCACAAACTGGGTCACTTCACTAACGCTCATATCGGAGCGAGTGGCTCATATAGCTCACTCACATTTATTAAAACAAAACACAAACTAATGTGTTTCTGTATTACGCTCAGATAATAAACGTATTCTCTTCTGCTGTGTCTACAGGAAGCAGCGGCTCGAACTGCAGTAAGAACGAGGGTCGGAAGTCTGGAGGCAGCGGCAGTGAAACTGAGATCAGGAGCCACCGAGCTCCCAGCGAGCGCTCTGTGGCTCCCCCAAGTGAGCGGAGCGTACGCAGCTCTCTCAGCCACCGCAGTGCCAACTCCCACTCGATAGCATACGGTGCCGGCCTCGTCTACGGTCCCCCGGGCCTGCCGCCCCAGCCCCCACATCTGTCTACGGCTGCACCTGGCGCCCCACCGGGCAGAGAGCTCGCATCTGTGCCCCCCGAGCTCACTGCCTCGCGCCAGTCTCTGCGCTTAGCGGTGGGCAACGCCGGAGAGTTCTTTGTCGATGTGATGTAACGAAGGTTGTAGGCCGATAACAAAGTAGCAGAATGGGCTTTCTCATGTCAATGTGAGGCTGAGAAGGACAGCAAGATGGGACAGGAAGTGAGGGAAGACTGCAAAAAAAAGCTGTAACCCAAGACTCCACTATCCTAAAAAGCAAACATGGAAGCAAACCCCTGTTGTGTATGCAGAGAGAAATGTTCCTCCTCTTGTGTGCTTTTCTTCCTAGTAGTAGTGGCCATACTTTCTTCAGTGAAGAAACACCACCCCCCCTCGCTCCAGATGGAACCAAAGCGCCTCTCTCAGTTTCCGCTCCTCAGTGGGGAAGAGTTTGCGTGAGGACAAAAGAGCAGGAGAGGGAGGGAGGCAGTGGAAACGGACGGCTGAGAAAGATGACTCAGCGCTTTTTCTACATGGATGTTTTTCATTTGTTCTTCTCTTTCACTCTTCCCTCCTCTCTGCCTTCCTTATCTCACATTCTCTGTCCTCCCCCACCCCTGTTCACGTCTAAACTGAGAGAAAGAAGCCTCTTCCCTCCTTCTGTTCTTTCAGTCCCCCCCCCGCCTGACCTCTAACAAGAAAAAAAAAAAATCCCTGACAGAAAGCTGAAATGAACACTAACTGTTAACCTTATTCAGACTTTTTAAATGTTTGCTTGACTTAAGAGAGAAAGAAATGGACAAATGTGTATGTAGTGCAAGAGAATCGCAGTCCTTCTTACTGTAAGAATGCATTTGTTTTATTATATACGTAGTTGGTCACAACTAGTTTCATTTTTCAAACGCTAAACAACATGAGCATCCAGCTTCAAGAGTCATTTTTACACTACACGGCTGCATTTTTCATCCGTTAACCAGAGCGTTTTCAGACTCTGTGTTGTGATAATGTATAGTGGAAAAAAAAATTTCTTACCATGTCTTTCACACCTTTTAATCAAGGAAAAAAAGTGTCTTTTTATTTATAAATATAGTTTTATGACTTAATGCTGCTTTGTGTTGTGTTTTATTCGAGTGTGTGCACATGTTTGTGAAGCAGAAATTTGCCTAGTGTGAGAGAGAGTGTGTTTTTTTTTCTTTCTCCACGGTACCTGAGGTCATATTTGCATTTAAAGGCAGTGGATTCCAGACTGTCCAACATCAGGAATGTGAAGGTTAGGCAATCTGGTGCACAGATGTGTGTGTGTGGGCTGCGGGTGTGTGCAGGGAATCAGCCTGTGTACATTTTAGTTTTAGCCTCGGAACTGAATGACCCTTTGCAAGATGTTCCCTGTGGTTTAGACGGGCGGAAAAACTCCTGTAGAGTTGATTCAACTTGGACAAAAAAAATAAAAAGTTAAGGTGGACTCTGCAGGACATATTAAAATAAGACCACCCACATAAGGACAAACATACTTCCTGTTTTCCTGCTGGGAAGTTAGTTTTTTTGCTTTCACTCTCTGAAAGTGGGAGTTTAAGAGAAGCTATTCACACCAGATTTTAAAAAAGAAAAAAAAAAGGAAAACCACTGTGTTACTCAATGAATCCTGCAAGTTTGTTACATGCCAACATGGCCTCTAAGTCCATATGTAAAAAGGTGACTAACGCTCTGTGCTGCCAGATACACTCATCACAGACATAAATATTAATGGACAACACTGAAGCGAATAATTATTGACCAGTAGTCAATGTAGCTTATCATAACAAGGCCTGGGTGCGGTTTACACATCGGTCCAGCCGCGCCTTTTCCTGTCACAGCGGAACGGCTGTGCGTAAGGACGGCGGGTCAGCTGACAGCTATCAGAGGACCTGGAGGAAGGAGCGGAATTAGCGGGTGTGTGAACCGGGAAGCCGCTGGATCCTGACACAGGCAAACCCGGAGCGACAGACTGGTGGCGTTCGCGAGAGAACTAGGGTAAGCTCACCGGAGTCGATGCCGGTACATGTTTCTCATCAAAATGACCGAACTTGTAGCCCGGCAACGGTGTCGGACTGCTGGCGAAACCGTTTCATTCGGGAGCGATGCTAACGTTAGCGGCGTTAGCTGCGGCGCCGTTAGCCAGGGTCAAGCTAGCAGCGGCAGGTAACTGTGATAACGGAAGCGCGGCGCTTTTCCATCAAAATAAAAGCACGCAGTGTGGCATTTCTACGCTGTAATGACGAGGTCAGATTATTGGGAGTTGTCTGTGCTACATTTTTTACAATATTTAATTTGTAAGTTGGCGATAGTCGGTAGCGTTAGATGATGAATGGTCGTCAAATGTCCGAGTTTCTTCTCACCGGAAATCAGTTTGAAATTCCGCACGGCTCGACGCTGGTTCGCTAACACCGCCGCTAGCTAGCCTGCTATCGTAAGCTAAATTAGCTAGCTACCTCTTACTCGGTCTATTCTCCATCACTGTGATCTTAGCTGAAGGTCAAGCCCCCCATCTATGCTGTGGACATTTAAGTATGTGTAAAACAAGGCGTCTCGAACACACCTGTCCCTCACTGTTCGAGGCGAAACAGAGCAAATATGAAAAATGTATGAACGTTTGGAAAATGGCCCGAGTGAGCAGACATCTTGACTTCGGCCAATAAACGGGCGATTAAACCCGCTCATGTCTTGTGCACGGTTTATACCGTCACGACTCGGTTGTGTTCATACGGGGAATTAACTTTACTAATCTCGGGCGTGTGGTTGTGGTGTATACTTCCTTTTTTGAGCGCCGTGTGTTTTAAGGTATCTGGCCTCTTGTCTTCGAGGAATTTCAAGCATGTCCTTCATCCTCCTGGTTTCCAGAAGCCTCCTTCTTGAATGGGGGCAAACTCCTCTGATTTGATGGTCCAAGCCATAAAACACTCAACGCTAATTGTCGAGCAACTACTCTCAGATAAAGCTCGCTTGTCTGTAGGTGTTAGTTTAACGTAAGACCCCCATGTGTAGTCTGGTCACATCCAGGCTGCATCTAGTAGTAAAATGCAACAGATTTTTGTAGCTGGCTACCTGGTGACATCCTGCTAATCTGCTTAATCTTTCTTTGAAGGAAAACAAGGAATTGACCGTGGTGAAGGGTGGTGGTGGTGTTGGAGTCCTTTTCAGCCTCTGCTGGAGTGATAGTTGATGCATGTATGTGTATGCACATGCACGAATCAAAAATGAGTCACCACAGTGGGCCAGCTGCAGGGTTTATTCAGTTGGCAATAGTGTCTCTGTGTGTGTGTGTTTGTGTGTGACTAAGAGGGAGAGACAGAGAAAGCGGATGTGAGGGACAAGCGCCTCCCTGTACTGTCGCTCTCTCCCTCACTTCTCACTGCTTTCACTTCTCTATAACCCCCTTTTTTCCCTCGTTTCCTTCCTGCAATCTCTCGCTCCATTTCTGTCTCTTCTCAGGCGGGGTTTGGTTTCACCATGGCCAGTTGGGACTGAGAAGCAGCCACAATGATTGGAGGATTGTTCATCTACAACCACAAGGGGGAGGTCCTCATCTCCCGGGTCTACCGAGATGACATTGGGTACGTTTCACAGGAAGCAAAGCTGCTGTAACGTTGCTAAATTTTATTTGGGATTGGTGGGGACTTCATGACAGCGAGAAGGTCGTGACCCGCTGGGAGTGGACAGGTTGATTCCGACACGATGAGAGAGGATTACGTCCCTCCCCCCCAGCTAAGGAGTTTACATTTGTCTGTTTTGTCACCTCCTCGAAAATGTGTTTTAGGAAAACAGCTAAGCCAGGATTACATTCAGGATTACATTTATGATAATGTCACCAACCCACAGAACACAATCAATCTGCGAATACAAAAACCTGCAAAAAAGATTCTTCCAATAAATGATGAGTGATGTACAAGACAAGTATAATAAACAGGAGTGAAACAGACAATTATGCACATCAGCAAAA
>CAEMYA010000024.1:20453623-20471753 GCA_903131615.1 Diplodus sargus | reverse complement strand
TGCAGTTGTGTGAGAAGCTCTGCCAGATTGACCTCAGTGTTGGTACAAGACACAAGTTATAAGGTATAGAGATGACGTACTGATAGCAAGCACCTATTTCCTCTTCGTAGAAGGGAACATTTATCTACAGCTGAACTTGGGAAAAGTACGAAAAAAACAAAGTAATGTCAAAGAACAGAATCGCCTAAATTTTGATTAAAGGGATGAGGATTTAATAATCCATGTTAAAATGTCTTTAGTTAGTGAGTTGTAATGGCTCATTATAAATGTGAATGTAAAAAGAAGACTTTAACTCAACAGAACTGTGGCAGGAGCCGATACAAAGCTGCTGGCAAAAAAAAAGGTATCTGCAAAAAAGCAAATCATTCCCGCTGCCTAAGATGGACGACTTAAAATGTGTCTGAGTCATATCCAGAGTAGGCTGGGGATAAGAGATTAAAAGCCAAGCCGGTGGCCTCACCACATGGTAAAGAAAAAAAAAAAAATGGTGGCCAAGGTCTTGAACTTCACGTGTGAGGTTAAAGACTACATCAGGACAGGAACTAAGCTGTGTAACCGGAAAAAAACACTTTCTTCGTCCCTATTTGGCTGTTTGTGAGACATTGTTGAATAAAACGTAGATATCTGCTTGCTTACACGTATTGATCCCTTTTTTGTTTGTGTGAACCAAATGCAGTGATTGAGTTGAGTGTGAAGTAGGCATCTCTCCAAAATACACACCAGGCCCCCAGTGCCTTATACATTTATACAGTGAAGGTTGGCGAGGTACAGAGAGGGCACAGACGCAGGAAATTGATTTCTTTGTGTCAGTTACTTGGGCACAGAGCAGCAGCGCTGGGTCATCGGGTTACTTTCTGTGCAGAAGTATTTTTTTACATTTCAGTTTTTGTTGTTGTCAGACGTTCAGAAAAGGGCAGAAACAGAATCGTATATGCTGCATTTTTCAGAGCTGTTCAGTTCAACAAGTTGCATCAGCAGACTGAGACGCCATTAAATAGTCTGTTTGAACTGAGTGAATGCAATGTGTGCAGGTTTGTTTAAATGACTGGCAGCCTTGTGTGCACCGGGATCCTTTCCGTCTTTTGTCCTTCCTGTGTCTAGCTAGTAATCAGTAATGTGATTGTCACTGTTATTTTTAATCATTGCTGCTCCTTCCTATCTAGCAGCAGCACAAATACAGTGCAGCTGCTCGTGTCTTCCTTCTCAAGACACAATGTGTTCCTACAGAATATCGCTGTATACATATTAAAAGGAAACCGAGATTGAAATCAGGACTTCTTAATGACAACGTTGCTAAAACGTGTAAAAAAGAGAAACTTATTTTGAAAGACATCATTATGAAAGGAGCTTTAGGGCGATTCATATTCAGAATAAAACCAGAAAATCCATATTTTTTGTCTCTGATGTGGTCCCAGCAGGTGATGATAATGATCCATTATGCTGCTCCAATTGCTGCAGAATATGTGTTATAATGTCGTGATGACATTTATGGTTGCGGTTGGAAATTTCATCCACTTGGAATAGAGTGCAGCAGGGATGGCACATTTTTGAAGGCTGATCTAACCCTGGTTGTTTTGACACAAAGACTATGGTACATTTTAATTGGATTTTGGATTATTGCAGACAATGGATTAGCTCTGTGGCGAACAAAATTTCATGATGGCTACATGTTTTCTCCAGCAAGATAATCTTCACAAATGAACGTCAGTAGATCAAGAACAGAACTACATCGCTGTCGTATGACTTCACCATCAACACCACTAAGCTTCCTACGTCTACTAGTGAACAGACTAGTGAGTAGATGTGTGTCCATGTTCTTCGTAATCACAAATCGAAACCGTAAAATTCATACGTAGGCTATTAACTGAGTATTTTATATCATAGGACAAAAACACAGATATTATGTGGGCATCTTATCGAAAAACCCTTTCAAAAACCTTTTTGACTTTTTCGAGATGAGGGAACAGAAAGCGTAGGATTAAATGAAGCTGTAACGGAGAGATGAAAATCATGTAAGTTTCACTTTCTATGCTGTTGTGCTGATAACCAACAACTTCAATTAAAGAGCAATATAATGCTGCTGAGGTTTTCGGTTCCAGTGATGCCGTCATAATAAACACCATGTTACTCACCTTGTCTGTGTACATGATGCACGAAAATGTCTCTTGTGCATTTTTGTCTCTCTCCTCTCCTTTTACTTCATCCTTTTTTCCTCTCTATCCTCTGTATCACCATTTTCCTCCATCTGTCCATCTTGGCCCCTGTAGGAATAGGTAAGAGAAGCTCGAGCCTATCAAGCATGACCCATGACCCTCCCCGCTCATGGCCACCGATCAATGACCCCTCTGAAACCCCCTTTATAACTGCATGTCCATTGATTCCACAGTCAACTCCCCGTTACTTCCTCCGAGCATGAGTCACCTGTCATGACATTACAGTGGTGAATAAACCACCAGATACTGAGATAACGACAGCCGATCAGCGAACGCCAGCGAATTCAGCCACGAACCAGAAGATTGATGCTCACAAACAGCTCTAGCAGTGCCAAAGCATGTAGTCTGAGCATGGATTAATTTAGTCCTCTCATCCTTTTCAATATGCCCTGATTTATCACAAAGAAACTGAGAGATTACTTAGATCATGTATCATTTTGTGTTGATTTGATTGGCTCTTATACGTAGAAGTGGGCCTTGATTGAAATAAGATACACTGAAATCATCAGTTTTCAAAATGTTTTTGATGTTTTACTTCAATACAATGCTCAAATGGGATTTAAAAGAAAATGTGTTGATTTTTTTTCTTTTTTGGCTGCTTATGCTATACAAGACAGACATCATGGCTGACACACTGTAACTTTATCCTCATAGGAGTTCAGTTATTCATTCCTAAACCTGCGAACATTTATTTATATTTTGATGACATCGTAGAAATTACATCTTCCTTGTTTCGTCTTGTTTGTCTCTTACATTTCTTTTCTTCATGGTGACTTTAAAAATGGGAACAATTAGTTTACCTGCAGACTTGTTTCTTCTAGAATTAGTACATTATTA
Source organism: Diplodus sargus (assembly GCA_903131615.1). NCBI lineage: Eukaryota > Metazoa > Chordata > Actinopteri > Spariformes > Sparidae > Diplodus > Diplodus sargus. Next base: position 20,468,703 of record CAEMYA010000024.1, on the reverse strand, counting down.
GTTATTACATTTAAAGAAAGGGATGTTGATAGTATATCAGTTGTTAATTATTTAAAATAATGTCGACAACAGTCTTCAGTGTCGGTGGTGTCGACATCTGAGTTGTTTCTCAGTAGGATTTGGTTTTCTTGTTGGAACGTGCTGCGTCCTCTGCGTTAAGCCTTGTTATTTATATATCCACATTAAGCAAGCCTGCGTTTCCCCAGAGCATCATGGCACTAAGGTATACTTAGGTATTCTTGACAATAAACAAGTTGTCCAGTTTATTTTGCCAAACATAGTTAACACATTTTTTTCCCATGGAGTCCGGTTAGTTGCGATGCTGCTGCCTGGGTGTCGAGCTACACTCTGAGCCTTCCTTCTCCCTCCTGGTAATTATCACCGTTTACACAAAACAACACTCCTTTTTAACGTCGTAACGCACCAGCTCGAGGTGTCTTCTTCAAGGCGGTTGGACAATGTTTTGATTACTTGCTCATTTCTGGATGGATGCCTGATAAGTTATGTTTTCACAGGGTGGGATCTTTATGTTAAAAGCTTAAAACAATAAACAAATGTCTTCTTTTTTCTCTTTCTCGCCCTCCCGTCTCAGGCGTAACGCGGTGGATGCGTTCCGTGTGAACGTGATTCACGCCCGGCAGCAAGTTCGATCCCCGGTGACCAACATCGCCCGCACCAGCTTCTTTCACGTCAAGCGCTCCAACATCTGGTTGGCGGCCGTCACTAAGCAGAATGTCAACGCCGCCATGGTGTTCGAGTTCCTCTACAAGATGTGCGACGTCATGACGGCCTACTTTGGCAAGATCAGCGAGGAGAACATCAAGAACAACTTCGTGCTCATCTACGAACTGCTGGATGGTACGAGACGATAATTGTGAACAGATCCAAATGTAGACTCTTGTGTCTTGACACCATGTAACCTAAAGTATCATATATAATGGCATATAAACATTGAAGTGCCCACATTTAATTAGCTAAAAGTCGACAACTGTCTTTGCAAATATTTTAACAGGACTCATAATTGTCCACAGTGTATTAAAGTAGCAGTGACGCAGGACTAACCTGAGACAACAGGCTGGTATGAATTGTTCATGCAGATTGACGGTGGCTTCATTATTCTACATCAAACAGAAAGTTTGTGTTTGTCCTCCCAGTGAAAGTTGAATAAGTCAGCGCTGGTTCTCTCCACGACCAGATTCATTTCTCCTCCTGACACGTATCTGTCCATGTTTGTTCGTACAGAGATCCTGGACTTTGGCTACCCCCAGAACTCAGAGACCGGAGCTCTGAAGACCTTCATCACCCAGCAGGGCATAAAGGGACAGGTCAGTCACACAAGTTCAGTCTTTACATTTGGCTGTGTTGAGAAAACAAGGATAAACATTCAGCCGCCAGCTTAATAGATGAACTTTACTAACTTCCTCATGACCGTGTTTATGTGGAGACGGTTTTAAAATGGTGTTAACTGTATTGCAATTATAGAGGATGTTGTTTGTTTTTATTGGATTTTAGATTTATATACATTCTTCATATTATAGACTTGGTATCAGAGACACCTCTCAGCGTAACTCAGGCGAATCACAAGTGATAAAACTGGTAATAAAGACACTGTTTTATAGGGAGCCGCTTTGCTCGATGTGGATTTGGCAGATCGAGACATTTTGTACTAGACTGACGCTGATGATATATATCCTGATCTCCTTCCAGTCTTCGGTTTATAATTGTCCATTAGACTTTGAGTGGCAGCTGTCAAATACAATAAACATTTAAATTCACTGGAATCTGCAGTTTTCATTAATGCAGTGCTGCAAGTGACTGAGTGTGATTCACTGATATCCACAGTTACAAGGAGTTACAGTGACATTTGCTTATTGTGCAACAAAAGCCAAAACTTAATCGGCTCTTCCTAGTTTATGTGTGACTAAGATGTCTGTTTATTGTCTAATTTATTTCTGTTTCTCTCTCCTCCTCCCCCTGTTGTGCTCTGGGACTCTTCATAATTCAGCACCAGGTAATAAACAACACTCGATTAAATTAATTTTGTCCGTGTACGGGACCTTGTCATATTAGTTTTCCTCTCTCGCTGTGGTGCTAATGATTCCTCTTCGTTGCCTTCGCTCTTTTGTCAGTATGTCGAGCCTTTTCCTTTTGTTGGTGGTGATACAGTTTCTCTCCCTCTCTCCCAGACAAAAGAGGAGCAGTCTCAGATCACCAGCCAGGTGACGGGGCAGATCGGCTGGCGTCGTGAGGGCATCAAGTATCGCCGCAATGAGCTTTTCCTCGACGTACTGGAGAGCGTCAACCTGCTCATGTCACCACAAGGTCTGTTCATACACCTCCCCCTCCTCCTCCTCCTCCTAACTGGGGGTGGGCTGCAAACATGAATGATTTATTGTAATTGTATCATTCAGAACAACTAGTGACGGTTGTTCAGAGTTTTGTCTTTTATGTGTCTTGGCCTTGAGTCTGTGCATCAGATACCAACATGTGGAGAACTTCCTCTCCCAAAGAAGCAATTCAATGACCCATTAATAGACGAGGATTGTTAAAACAAATCTATTTGATCACAAAGTCCATTTGGTAGCTTCTCTGAGGCTTTCGATGCTGTCACACCATCTGCAGCAGAGTGGAGTGAGACTCAGATACAGAAAGAGATGTTCTTCTCAGTTAAATGAAACAAATGTAATGTTTCCCATCCAGTTTCAACTTTTAGTATACGGCACTCGTGATGAGGGAAAATCCTCATTTGGGTTGCTGACTGAAGTTTATTCTTTGAAGTCTATTAAAAAAAAAGACTACCTTTTTCTTTAAATAGTTCTCCTATTCTTGCCAAAACATTGATCTGAAGCTCCATGTTGTTGCTGTTCTATGAATAGTTTTTAATAAGTAATAAAAACCTGTGTCACTTTAACATGCGATGAACAATTTGATTGAATCCTTGCCCAGTCCGATCATGGATACAGATAATTACACTGGTAGTACAGATACTTGTGTACTCGCTCAGTTAAGTAGAATCCAACTCAATTCTAATTCTTTTCTCCTTCCTGTCCAGGCCAAGTCCTGAGCGCTCACGTGTCGGGCCGAGTAGTGATGAAGAGCTACCTGAGCGGAATGCCCGAGTGCAAATTCGGCATGAACGACAAGATTGTTATCGACAAGCAGGGCAAAGGAGGAGCGTCTGACGAAGCGGGGAAGAGGTGAGCGACGCAACAAGCAGGGAACATTTGAATTATGATTTTAGATACTTTGCAATTCTGTTTCTTTAATTCAGATTGGTCCTTTTTTGTATTATTTCCATCTTAAAAACTCTGACAAGAAAAATGAATTGTCAATTTTTAAGAGGCCGCCTCGTCTGTTAGCCCCGTGTCTGTGTTATGAGTGTTGTCTTGCTGTTTTACAACAAGACAGGCTTTTACAATTTCTTTTTAATTTTTCTTTCCTTTGGATGCATCTCTCCTTTCTTTCCCTCTCTTTCTTTTCTATGTGCTGTACCTCAGTGATTTAGGGGGAGGAAGGTACTGTACTGATAAGTGTCCTCACCCTATGCCACCTCAACACACACACACACGCAGACACACAAACACCTGCCTTGTCTAAGCTCTTAAGCACATTAAGAATTTGTACATCTCATGCAGTGTTGCTCCTCACACACTCGATTCAAATCAAACACGCCTTGTTTAACTCTTCAGTGTACTGCCCGGTGGTTGTTTTTGTGGAATGGTTGGTTTTTGTTTCTTTACCCCACACCCACCTGCTTGACTTTTTAACTCTTTACCCAAACACCTAACGGGGGTTGTGATTTGTTTTGTTGCACAGTAGTGTCATCTTTATGTTTTTTAGTTCCCATGTGTTGATACTAGCAGTCGTGTCCCTCTGTGTGCTCATATCTTAATGTTTCCCTCTTGAATATTTACATCAGCTGAGGGAGAGTATACGTTTTATCTTTGGAACAATTGGGATCATAATTATTATACATAATTTTAGATGGAAAACAGGCAAACTAATAATCTTCTGTCCTCTTTTGTGTGTGTGTGTCTCTGATGTGTTTTTTCTCCCGGCAGTGGGAAGCAGTCTATAGCCATCGACGACTGCACTTTCCACCAGTGTGTGCGCCTCAGTAAGTTTGACTCAGAGCGTAGCATCAGCTTCATCCCCCCTGATGGAGAATATGAGCTCATGAGGTCAGTAGATGGATTTTTTAAAACTCTTTTTAAAGCATTTAATTATTATCAAACTGTCAGGACAAGAGCAGAATGTGGCAGAAAAGTGATCACAGGTGTATAACTGAATAAGCTAAACATTATAAAATGTATGCATTTTGTTTGTCCTCCCACCTTCTTGCAGGTATCGCACCACTAAAGACATCATCCTGCCATTCCGAGTCATCCCTCTGGTAAGGGAGGTTGGCCGCACTAAGCTGGAGGTGAAGGTGGTCATCAAGTCCAACTTCAAACCCTCGCTGCTGGCCCAAAAAATTGAGGTGAGCTCTCGTTAAAGTTGACGATGATGATAAAGATTTAACACGACCAAATGCACTGATGGCTTCACGTTCATCTCTTCAGGTGCGCATCCCAACGCCCCTCAACACCAGCGGAGTGCAGGTGATTTGTATGAAGGGAAAAGCCAAGTACAAGGCCAGTGAGAACGCCATTGTCTGGAAGTGAGTAGCTCTGCCCGTATATTCACATACATACTAACCATAGGCTGTATCACAGAAGTGGACGTGATGCTGAGTCTGAAAAGTGAATCTAATGCGGAAGAGCCTTAAATCTGTATTCTATCTAACAGTCGGCAGGGTGCGACTCCACTGCAACGAGTTTGTGGTCTCGATCACTAGTTTCAAGTCTTCTCCATCACAGCATGATGTTCATATTGTACGTTATGGTTCTGATTAGAGTAAAAAAGACAAGTATGCTTTAGGGAGTATCAGGACATCCTCAATCGCTTGATGCCAAACTCGAGGCTACAGAACGGAAGTCCTCACACCAGTGGGTGACATAAAGGCGACTACATCCACTTCTTGTTATAAACTATGACACAAAGTCACTATTCTATGCTCTCTGTGTCAAGTTGATGATTAACAGCATCTCTTTGGTGTCTGTTTGTTTAACCTCAGACACACAGACCTCTTCTCTGTTGCAAACCCTTCTAAACTCGACTCTGACTCATTGTAATGAGGAGTTTCGAAACGTTGTCTCCATGTTTGTGAAATCTTTACAACGCCTCCAAAGCTTCACTGTTCGTGTGTGTTTAGGATCAAACGCATGGCTGGGATGAAGGAATCTCAGATCAGCGCTGAGATCGAGCTGCTGCCGACCAACGATAAGAAGAAATGGGCCAGGCCTCCCATCTCTATGAACTTTGAGGTCAGAACTCATTAATAGTTTACACTCTCGGCCTTCATCTATGTCACACACACACACACACACACACACACACACACACACAAATACTCACACCCAAATTTGATCCCAGGCAAATCGCAGCCTGCTTACTCGTGCACTTCCTGTTCAGAGCTGACGGTGAGAACACAGCGATTTGTGTGACGTGTGACGTACAGCTCCCAGCGTGCCCCGACATGCGCGACACGCGGGTGTTGGCAGGTCTTTAAAATGTCTAAACAATGTCTTGAATCACATTTTATATATACAAGGCATTAAAACTTAGTTTTAATTTAGAAAAAAAATATTTTTGTGAGGTGTTGAATCTAATTTCTCCATCTTTTTTAAAATTTTGATTCTGAATCCAATACTCTCTTTACTTCATACTTGCACCTAACTGTTGACTGATAAGTGTATATTAACCTAATTTAAGATAAACTACTGCTAGTTACCTGTATGAATACCTACAATCAGTGTTGCCAGATCTTTGGGGGATCGGGTTCTTAGACAGATCCTGCAGCAGGACAAACTAGGCATCATCACTATATTGAGAGAGACCGGAGTCATGAGAGCAAACACAAAGACGCAGCTACACTGAGAAACATGCTCAAAAAACCCACAACAACTGATATCTGTAAGACACTTTAGAGAAAGAGATGATTGGTTAGAAACAAAAACATCCTTGAATTTGGTTAAAATGACCAAAAAGCGTTGAATGAAAGTGTCTGGTACCTGTAGACACCCTGCTAACCTTCCTCTCCTCGTCCTTGCAGGTTCCTTTCGCTCCCTCCGGTCTGAAGGTGCGCTACTTGAAGGTGTTTGAGTCCAAGCTCAACTACAGTGACCACGACGTCATCAAATGGGTGCGGTACATCGGCCGCTCCGGCATCTACGAAACTCGCTGCTAAAAGTTCTCCTCCTCTGGGCAGCGAACTGACCACTTTTCCTCCCATCTATCTTGTTAAGATTTTTTTCTTCTGCCCCTTCCTACTTTGTCTCTCTCTCCTCCCCTCAGTCCTTATAGCTTCTCTCATACAGCCCCTCCCCTCCCCCTCCATCCACCGCCACCCTCACCCCTTCCTAACTAGGTGTTGGAGATTGAATTTACATCATTAAAAAAAAAGTAAATATGATATAATGCACAGATATATGCAAAATGTGAACCATTGTATCGTATATATCTCGTAGTGATGAGTAAACCTGTAAACCAACTGGTGTCTGAGAGATAAAGACACGTGATGCAGGAGGGAACCAGGGGGAGAGGACTGGAGGCACCTTTAGGTGTCTTTTAAAGGGTGCCCTGTTGTGTTTATTCAGTGTTATTGTTCCACTATTTTGTCTCCAGTTACTTTAGACGCCCCACAAATTCCTAGAGTTATCCACTGGTAAGATGATTTGTAGCTGTTGTGGTTTAAGATGAATCCTGATATAGTTCCCGTGTATGAATCTGTCTCAGTAGAGTCTCCCCCCCTCCTCCTTCAAATTGAGATGCATTGTCTGATTCTGTATTGTGGACTTGATTGATATTTGATCTGTGTTTTTTGGGAACGGTCATTTTGGATCTAAAGTCTCATCTCAGCGTTTATGGGCAGTTAGGAAAGAGAAAAGGGACTGAAAGTGGCCGAGCTGTTTTTGTACTTATCCGAAAGATCGTTTTCTCTCCCTGGCTATTTTTCCGCGGTTAGTTTTACCAGCATTCAGCGAGTTAAGGTCAAAGTAAAGTTGAAACAAAGGGGAAACATTCCAGACGGTTTTGAGGTTTGACCATCATCCCGATAAGCTCGTACGTGACTCAAATTTCCTGTTTCGTTAAGCACTAAGATCAACTTTTGTCACACTATTTTGATTCCGAGTTGCTGTGGGGAAAACTGGCTCTGGGAGTGTGTTTGCCGTGAGGTGAGGTCTCCCCCTGGTGTTCGCCTCGTCACTGTCTGCTTCTTCATGTTTGTAGCCCTGGTGACCGTTCTGTCCAATAAAATCTGACTATGTAACCAACCCCTCCTCTACGCTCTGTGTGTGTGTTTTCATTCTTCTGATATTATTTTAAGGATGCTATAATTCTATTGTGTCACGGTTTCCTCTTCATATTGTCTGACGTGAGGGCGGAGCTGGTGTCGGAACAATGGGCTTCTGGGAGATTTGTCTAGTTTTCATCCCGTCTATTCATTTGACAAATATAACTACTTATAAACTATTTTTAAAACGTCAATTATTGCCTACAGATTATAAAGATTGCTGCGATGGAAGACAAAAGCTCATTACTCAGCAATTACAGGAGACAATGACTGGTCAAGATCAAAATGCTTTGGCCAACATGTTTAATACATTTTTCCTGTCTTGCTCTCTCTACATCCAAGACAAACAAAAATAAACCCAAACAGTAAAATAACACATGATTTAAAACACTTGCTGTTAAAAACATTTACATATGTATCTAGTAGTAGTGGCCGTCACCGGCCTCGAGTCTGTGCCACCTTGAATCGTAACGTGGACATGCGCTTACTGAGGATTTAAGGGAAGAGATTCCACGAGAATCAAGGCGAGGCTTCCCAAAAGTAGCTTAGCACCAAAATCTAGGCTAGATTTCCTCTGCTAAATACTAAACGTACAACTTCACAACTGTGGTAATCCTTTTCAGATATTTCCCAACTTTTAAAATCTGATTTATACCCACAAGAATAGAGGCAGTCTTTGTTGGCTGATTGAAACCACAAGTGCTTTTGGGAAACCGAGCCTGGAACAGATCAATCCGACATCCGTCAGCATTTATATTAGTGTCATCTGACGGTACTGCGTCACATCTTCAGATCCACCTGTGATGTTTCATTTTTCAGTTGTACAAGAAACAAACAAGCTTTTGTAATCGCTCCAGATGAGACACACCGAGCCCAGAAAATCTCAAATATTTGACCCAGTCGTTTTGCTTCGGTGCTGCAACAATGGCTCCGTTCAGAGAGGAAAAATAATGCTCGTCCCTTGTGCTCATGTTAGGAAACAGAACCAGTTTAGGGAAAGAGGAGGTAGCTACGTAAAATGTTGATCTAGAGTTTTTGACCCCTCAGACTGCAGTCGTGTCTGCCAAAAGACACCTCAGGTTCACCTTTGGATTGGTACATTTTTGGGACGGGCTTGTACGTTTTGCTGTTTGTGTGCTGCCAATGAGGAGGCCGTATTCAGAAAACAATCCTGTTTGTGCTCCGATTAACCCAAAGATAAGAAGTGGGGCAATAAGACAGATCTCAGGTCGTCTTTGCTATATGAAAACGTAATACTTTTTATTGTCATCATGTGTATCAGTTGGATATTATTACTTCCCTACAGGCCCAGGTGATGCAGAAAAATACTCCAGCCTTGCTCGTGTTGATTCACAGCTCCGACTGTCAAAGCACTTCTAAACAGGGATGATTACGATCGTTATCTGTACACTGGACAAAGAAATGACAGAGGAAATCTACAAAAATAAGTATTTTCTACATTTAAAACGGGTCGTCCTTGCATGACTTTCTCCACGCCACAGGAAAGGCGTCCAGTTTCAAACTACTAGTCTTCCAAAGACCGAATTTTGTCAGCAGACAAAGAACATTTAAAAGCAAATTTATTACTATAAGCAGTCAAGTCAAAGCTGAACCCAGATCTGTCACGAGGTGGAGAATGTTGACAGCAGACATTTCAAACATGCTGACGTAAGAGCTTGCACGCACAGACATCACATGCGCACACACACACACACACACACACACTGACAACCCCCGAAGCAGGCAGACGAACGTGGGGAAAAGCGGCTGTAAGTAGACATTTAACACTCGACTCTCAGATCTGATGTAATCTGGAGTTTCCCTGTTATTTAAGAAAACAAACAAAAAAAAAAGGTTGGTTTCTTGTTAGTATGAGCAGAATATTTCCCCCACATGAGCAGATCTTTTGAGAAGTCCAGTTTTCTGCTCTGAAAAAGCTCCCCTGGAGAAAATCCAGCAGTGTCTCTGATGTGAGGTCTCAGCTCACCAAACTACATGTGCTGTTCCAACAAGTGACCAAAAACCTGCGAGCCCTTCCGCTAAAGCCGTGACTGAAACAAAAAACTTTAAACTACAATGACAACCTCATGAATACCGTCACAGGCGGGAAGAGTGCACCGAGTGTGACCCCTGCGAAAGCTCCCAAGTGCCAGTGAGTGACTAATAACATCAAAAGTGACTGAGATAAACCAGATTCATTTTCAAAGAACTCAGGTGACTAGTGGTAACTTGTACTGACCGTTAACACAAGAAAAAACAAGGACAAAATCGGCTGTTAAAAACAAGAGCGGTGGAGAAACTGTTTAAGTGAACGTGACTGAAGTGCTAAATTTCAAAGTAAAATCATAAACAAACAAACAGAGAAAATGGAAGCAGGAGCTCGATGAAAACCACGTGACTCGACAGCTCAGTTAACCGGTAGCACTGACTGCAGCCCCCCTTCCCCCCCACAGACGAAAGCGAAGGATTCAAACGCGCTCTAGTTTTCGTCGTCTTCGTCGTCGTCCTCGCTGATGAGGTATCCGCGGGCCCCGCTGTGGTGGGGAGGCGAGGGGGGCGGGGAGGTCTTGGTGAAGAAGGGGAGACGGAAGGTGGGAGAGGGGGAGCGCTCCTCGCGGGTGGGGCTGCTGTCGGGGCTCTGCCGCGGGCTGATGGCCTGCAGCATGCGGCCCTTCCCTTCCTTCAGCATGTGTTTCTGTGGAGGTGAGACGGAAACATGAGCACAAACACAGGAGGAGTTCAAACCCCGCTTCAGACCTTTTTTAAGGAGCAGAAGCAGAAGTAGTTTCGTAACATTATGCAAGTTCTGTTCTGCACTAATTCAACAGAATTTCTGTGATATGGAGACATTGACAAATGTTGAGTTTCATCATATAAACCCTGTAGTGACCGCTTACATACTCAACATCTGCTATTGAGAGACATCTGTCAGACATTTTGAGAAATTAAAAATGCTGGGAAGAAGATCAGATCAACACGCAGTAGTGGCAGTTAGCCTTTCAAAAAAAAGGTTTTCACTCAGACTTAAAAACAAATTATGGTTTCTGACGACCTGAGAACTAGACTGGAAAAGTTAATTGGTTGCGGATGCAGTTTTCCTTTCACGTGGATAAGAGTGTCGGAGTTTGACGACCTGGGAACGAGAATACTTTTCTCCATCTTTAACACGTTGGTCTAACAGAACCATACATACATTTATATAACCACAATAACAAAACATCTATTTTAGCTCCAAAACCATTAAAGTAAATTACTTAAATTGCTACAATTGTTGTTGTGCTCGTGTTTTCCCTTTGTTTACAGTCTTTATGTGAAGCAGAGATTATAACTTTCTGGGTGTAGATTCACAAGCATCTCTGCTAACACTCAAAATGTCAAACTTGTGTTCATAGTGAACACAATCAGATCAAACTACATCTTCTATGAAATCAGCTGGTGGTGTGTGACCTGACAGTACAGTTGAACAGTGATTTGCATGTTCTGTAAACATACCATCAGTTTCTCGGTTTGTGAATGTTTTTCATACTTTCAAGGAAGTGAGTGGTTATTAAGCTCATACCAGCGCAGAGGCCACTGTTACTGTTATGCAAGTCAGGGTAAGTCACAAGCCTTCTCACCTCTGAGACTACAGTGTAAATAAGGGTGTGTTCTTGGCGAAACCGCCGGATTAAACAGTGACGAAAGACACAACAAATCCAACATCCTCACCAGAGCTCCCTCTGGGCCAAACATCTGCAGGAAGTTGCCAATGAACTCCCTGGATTTCTCCTCCCATTTCTGGATAAGATCGATGCTCTTCTCCTCCACCTTCTGGACGAACTCTTTGCTCTTCTCCTCCACGTCACGGACCTTCCTCTTCACCTTGTCCACGCGCTCCTGCAGGTGGTACTTCTTCTCCTGAAAAGAGAAAGACAGGTTACAAAAATAAGATAAGAAATCTGTAACTGCCACGTTTATATTATAAGCTCTCTTCTCATCCATTCAAACCAAAGCTGAGTTTCATACGTTAATGAAGCTGACGTTGAGCTCCTTTGCTGTGTATCCTCTCTGCAGGTTGCGTCTGACGTACACGTCATAGTCACGGACGATGCGCGTGATGATGTCGGAGGTGGAGATGCCCTCTGTGCGCTGGGTGGGAGCGAACATACCTGTGGAGGGCATTAAAAAGGTCAGGTGTTTAGAATTATGTGAATTATTGTCACCACTGAACCTGTTTACCTGTGGAACGATCCCAACAGGTGTTTTATGAGTCTCTCCCAGACTTTTGGTGCTCCTGTCCCAACATGTTTGAAATGTGTCGCTGGCATCAAGTTCAGAATCAGCATGTTTTTACAACATATATTTATATTAAACCTTTAACAGTCGATCACATCGAGACATATTGCCAGTTGCTAAAGTTCTAATCGTTTTAAGATGCACATAACGGTTAAAATACTCTCAACTTTTTAGCATGAGCGCGTACTCACACATTAGTTAGGCTCAGTTTAACACAGACCTGCTCCACAGGTGAACCACCCTGTTCTTTCTAAGGCGTTTTAAATGTCACTGCACCTGTAGTGACAAGTCTCAGTGTGATCACAGTCTTACTCATCACCCCTTATAACCCTTTAAAACAGGTATTGTCCGGTATTACTGTTAATTTGTGTTTCTTTTACCTGCAACTACGATGTACGTATGTAACCTGTGTGTGTCTGCATGCATTGATTTCTTTTTTTAAGAATTTTAGGCCAGACAGCCTGAGATTTATTCTAACCACAGTACTATACAGGACTATACGTGCATTGGAAGCAGTAGTAAATACTGAAGTGTATCCCTGTAAGAAGCTGCGTATCACACTACAACTCGTGGTTACTTTGACACTCACCAGCTTCTTTAATGTGCTTGTACACGTCGTCACTGCCCGCTGAGATGTATGGGATGTCGTCATGGGCCACAAAGTCAATCTGGTGAGGTGATGACAACACACATCAACACAGTAGATTCAGATCTACAAAATGTACAAAAACATAAATACACAAAAGAAAACGCAGGGACAAAGGTTACAGAGGTTCAGAGATGGTGATTATTTTACATAAAAGTATTTGTCTCTCAACTAAAGATGTAAATCATTTAACAGACTGAGTGACTCTCATTATAGTTTCTGTCTTTTAACTCAGGGTGCGTCTCCATTTCATCCACTCACGCGATGTTTTGCGAGGAACTCCGGCGTTAACGTCCAGGGAGCGTTTCGCACCACTTCATCCACGTAGCGACAATGTCTGATGGCATCGTAGCGCTCGTCCTCGTTCATCACTGTGAAGCCTTTGTATTTGTGGGTCAGGTCATCACTGCACACTTTAAATAGTTACAAGGAAAAAAATGCAGAAATTATTGCTTGAATGCCTTAAATTTGATTTCAATTCTTAACAAAATTAAAAGATAAAAGGAAGTATGAGGTTTTTTAAATCTTTGAAGATTGAAATGTCATTAACTGATGGCGTAAGGGGAAGCAGGGAACACTGTGGTCAACATTAATGTGACTTTGGCTTATTTTTTTCTGCACTGCAATGAAAAACTGCACCATTTCTCTTTCTTGTGACCTGATAATATCTAGCAATAACTCACAGTATCCCTCAGTTTGCTTTCTTTATCTTGATACAATATCAGTTATCTAACTTTTCCCTGATGTCAGAAGTCATGAGACTCATACTGGAACTCTCTCACCTGATCCCTGAGTTTTTTTCGAGTTTCACACTCACGACAGAAGCAGCTAATAAAACTGCTGTGAAACATTGACAGACTCACACTTACCTCCAACAATGAGGTGCGTATTTGGGAAAAGGCATTTTGCCTGCATGAGTGCTCTGGCGTGACCCGAGTGGAAAACATCAAAGATGCCGTCTGCGTACACCCGCACCGGCCTGTCAGCTGGACGGAGAGACACAAGACATCCAGTGATGAAAACATATTTTTTGTATAGATGGAATCTAGATTTGTACTGTGAGAGGAAATGAATACTACGATATAAAATGTTGAGAAAAGAAAGAAGCAGGAGGAGAAAGTCAAACATGAAAGGACTCATAAGACCACGAGGCATCAGTGAGACTCACGTGGTGTTCCCCTCTTGGCTTGCTCCATGGTGACTCTCTCATAGGGTTTACCATCTGCAGGCTCCAGCTCATCTGCGAAAGGTGCGGGATGCTTCAATCCCTAAAAGGATCCACAAGAATAGAACGCTCATTATCAGACAGTGTAAATCAAGGGGTGTAACGTACATATATTTGTCCCGAAACGTCTCAGTAAAGACGTCACAGTTCGGTGCATGCTGTGAAATAATGACTGTATCTGTCAAATGTCAGTGGGCGGAAATATAATTGTTCTGATCCAAACTCCAATCCAGTAAGTGGCGGTAATGCGTCTAAATGCTGTTTAACAACCACCATTAAAACAACAAAAGCAAGACGATAAATGAAAAAGACACAAAAAGATCGGACGAGGACGGTGTGTCTGTGTTGTGTCACAGTTGTGTTTGAGTGGAAAGAGGTTGATAATGCTAAGATATGATAGATGAATAAATAAAGAATAAAAAAACTTCTCCCTGCTGGTTTCAGGCAGCCTCTAGATATGAAAAAAGGGCTGAAGACATTGATGACGCAATTTGCAAGCAATTTGCCTCCTGAACACCTGAGGTCTGCTAAAACTGTCAGCTCATTTGAATCGGCGCATAAAACTTAACTGTTACTGTGGCTTTCCAATAAGTTAACATACAAAACCTCTTTAGAATCTGCAAATACTCATTTGCCTGATTTTGTTTTTACTGCCTCTTACAGACAATTTATTTAATTCCCCATGTGTTTTATTGCCTTTTAAATGCAATTAAATTGATTTCAAAGACCTTTTTTTATAAATGCAATTACAAAACTTGCTCCACTGTTGGTTAGAAATAAATGAAAAATAATTACCAGCCTTGCATTTGGAATTTTTTGTTACTTTTTCCTCACTGAACCAAACTTGTACTGAAATGTGCCTTCTGTGTACCGTTACAACCCTCGTGTTTACTGTGAGATATGAATTTCTACATTTTCATCTTATCAGTACATCACAGGTATGCATGCACATACGTGTACAAAGTGTTTAGAAAACGCTGGACAAACGCAGCTGACTCACCACAGTACATCTGGGGATTTTCCCAAGCCTCTCTCCCTCCTCCGTCTCCCCATTAGAGCCGTCTCTTCTCCTCTTTCTGGACAGCAGCAGTCCGCTGGAGCTCTGGGCCTCCATCTGTGTCAAAGGTCAAAACAAACGCAATTAAAACACAGCAGACTTCACAGACTCTAATGTAATCTTAAAAAAAGGGAAGAACAGACACTAATCCTCTCTGTAAAATGTGCCGGACATGAACTCTATGCTACATAATTAAAGTAAGCGTTACATAACACATCATACAGACATACTGCAGATCTAGACCGCAGTGATGTTATGTCAGATGACATATATCCAGTCAACTTTGACCCAGTGCCACAGGGGGAGAATTAGAGAAGTATGTCCTGTGGTTGAATGAACAACCAGGACACCCTGGATAAAAAAAGGGTTTTGTTAGCTGGCAAACATATAAAGGTCAGCTAAAAGAAAATAAGCAATCACCACCTGTTTCAACATGAAACATGCCGTTTCTAAACATAGAGAAATTAACCATGTCCTGCCT
>CAEMYA010000024.1:20423690-20452943 GCA_903131615.1 Diplodus sargus | reverse complement strand
AGAGAAGTTCAGTGATCCGGCTCTAAAACTGTCCTGTGAATCCTGGCAGAACTGAACTGGGACCTGAAATAGTCTCTGAAATCTCACATGACTTTATGCTGAGCAAAAATTGACACACATTCAAAGATCCCTTCCACAGTGATGATGTGACATTCACCATATCCGTCCAAATTTAGTGGAAGAATACAAACTCCTGCTGATATCCTATTACAAGGGCTCCTGTGTTATGGGCTCTGCCCCATTCCACACATACCACTGCACCACCAACAATGACGCCAAAAGGTCATTAAAGGGAGGTTTCATTATTTTTGAAATATCTTGCCTTCTCTCAAGTGTTAAACGCCCTCGGCTACAGTTCTGCTGTTGTGTCAGTTATTACAGTGTGACTCAGTACAATGAGAGCCAGACATACACAACACGATCTACACGTTCCCGTCGGTGACAGCTACCTGATCCGACTCCGGGCGCTCTCACAAGCAACCCCCTGCCTCATTCTCTTGGCAACAGCTGAGCACTGAGTGAGAAGCCCTGCAGGCCTCTCACACTGACAGAGAAGATTTACACGGGCAGCAGATACCATGATTACTGAAGCAGGCTGCTAAAATAAGAAATAAATAAAAAGGCAGTGCCAATTCTCGACTAACCAGAGGGCTCAAACCTTATCTTGATAAAAACATGTCTCTCCAAAAACACCCCAATCTCTCATTATTCTTGAATACATCTTGGATTTAAAGTAGTTACAAGAATTTAGGTAATTATTTATCATGTTTCTCCATTAGCAGTTCATTATTAAGTCTGCAAAAACAGACAATAGTGAATGCAGACCACTAGAGTCAAATCTTAGGTTTTCAAATTGCTGATTTGGTTCAACAAACAGCCCAAAACCCAATTACGTTCTCTTTATATCAATGTAAAATGAAGAACAGCCACACATTTAAGAAGCTGGAGCCACAGAATGTTTGACATTATGCTTGATAAATTACTTATTAATCATAGATCAGATTAGTTTCCAATTAACTTCCTGTTGACTAATCATTAAGTGTTTCAGCTCTGAGTACTGACCGTAAACTGTAGAGTTGTGGGTGTAACAGTGTGAACAAATAGTCACAGTTGTACTCTGTTTCTTGTACTTACACTACAGTTAAAACATCAAGAAAATAAGAAACCAAATGTCCATTTTGCTGCTGGGCCACAGAGACCCATCCCTGGCCTCCTGGTGGTTCCGGGACCACACTTTGAGAACCACATGCTTCAGCTGCATTTCACACAATGTTCCCAATGTCTGCTTTCTCCTTCATCTCAATGGGTCACTCGGATAACGTGGCACAAACAGACAGGAATATGCTAAAAGTTATCAAAAGTAGTGACAGAAGTGAAACCAGTAACCACAGCAGCTGACTGAGGAGTTGTACTGGTGGGACTGGTTTTGCAGCTGAACTGTCAAAGCCCGGCTTACTGGACGCTTTTACCTCAGGCAAAAATCCTTAAAATCAATACGCTAACTAATACAGACAACACTGATAGTGATGTTAGCTGACGTTGGATCGTCACTCCAAGTTTCTACCTACTTACCGTTCACTCTTTAGTCCGGAAAGCTGCTTTGCAGGAGTGGGCGGCTTCTTAGCGTCGTACCGCCAGCAGGTTAGCTAGCTAACTGAAAAAAAAAGCCAGCTAGCTACCGTCGACTGCTAGCTAGCTAGCAGGCTAGCTGTCAGGCTGTCTGGCTTGTTAGCTAACTTTAGCCGTTAGCTCGCTCGTTTAGCTGACACCAGCAACAACGGTTAAGTACGAATAATCCCGTGTGTCCCCACGCCCCGGAGCTCGCCGTGTCGCTGGCGGAAAACTGCAACTACCAGAAGGACAGGACAAATTATCAGCAGTGACAGCTTGTACTACAACGCTGACAGGTCAACTACACAGGAACTACAAAACTTCGACAACCTTAAAGGAACTGACTAACGAGTGGGACATTTCCGGTGTCGTTGAGTCGCGCTGCCACCTAGTGGAGGTTCTGCGCGTGGCAGGAGGACACGTCACTAACACGTCACACGTCCATCTGGTAACCATCGCTGGACCGTACGTCAACGTCGCCGCCATATTGGAGGAGGCAAACTGGAGCGATCGGAAAATGCCTCATTCGTGTGCTGCTTGGAAATGTTTCCACCGTATGACAATCGAAACCAGATCCCACGGGATTACCTTTCACAGGTACGACTGAACAATTACTTTCGATTGTATTTGATCACTATAACATAATTTTGAGAACAGATATTTGCTTACTTTGTGGATAATACTACAAAGTCCCGCGCTTAATACTGTGAATTCCAGCGGTGAAACCAGCCCCCAAACAGGAAAGAAGTCAATCGTATTTATATATATACATTTTTTTTAAAGTATATTTTTTGGTCTTTATCGGCTTTAGCTGTTGATAGAATAGCTAAAGTTACGACAGGAAACAGGAGAAGCGACACGCAGCAAGCTAAACAACTAAGCTAAACGGTGCTCAAAGTCAATTGTATTTAACTAAATTGCCCAGAACTAACTACTCTGATACTTTTCTCATAATGTTTAGGTTTCCCAAAGATAAAGGGCTGAGAAAGCGGTGGGAGACAGCTCTGAGAAGGGAAGGGTTTTCTGCTAGCCCATCCTCCAGACTTTGCAGTGAGCATTTCAGTCCGGAGGACTTTGACAGAACCGGTCAGACCGTCAGGATCAGAGATGGAGCTGTTCCTTCTGTGTTCTGTTTACCTGCGCATCTCCAACGGGTAGGTGTATCACTAGTCAATTCCACACCAACTGAAAATGTTTTACTCCTGTATGAATGTGAAGGAATCACTGATGTGTTTTGTATTACACTGTGAGATCATCTCAACATTTGATCCTTTAATTTAGCCTGTGGCGGCTACCAGGACACCTCAGACCTCGAGGAAGGCTGAGGAGAGCCTCTCAGTGGACCGTCCACAGCTCGTCCAAGAGACCAAACCCCTGCCTGGGCCCAATGATATACCTCAGACAGCTGTGAGTATCATGATCCTGGTTATATTCAAAGCTCTTGTCTCAACCACCCCCTTCCACCACCTCCCACTCTGTCACTCTTTCAGACAGACTCACATACACACACGTGCATACATTGAAACATGCCCTTGACACACACAAACACACACACATTGTACTAGCAGAGATGTGATGGACTGTGACTGAGTGATGTAATATAAACACAACATTAATTTATGATATTTTCATCCTTGTTTTTCTGCTAGGACCACTCGTATGCACTGCCTTCATCACCTGACGACCTGAGGGCCAGACTCAGTGAAGCCTTAGCGAGGGTGGAGAGTCTGGAAAGAGAGAAGAGGAACGCGAAGGACAGAGAAAGGAGGGCGAAGAACACCTTGTGTGGACTTCTGGAGGATCTCGGGGCGAAAAAATTTCAAATGAAGAGTTGAAAGGGCATCTCGACCTATACTCAGGTAAAATGAAAATATACATTTGGAGAACATTTGAACTTAAGTGTATCATACTTTCCAATCTTTGTTAAGACTTCCTAGTTGTTTCAAGGGCACTTACTAATTAGCCTGTTGAATTTCTAATTGAATTTCAGATCTTCCAGGAAACCTCATGTCAAAACAGAGCCGTGAATACACCGAGGACCAGAGGGAGTTTGCTGTCACTCTCCACTAACATAATCCGAGAGCGTACAACTGTCTGAGAGAATCTCTCTGCATTATCCTCCCACATCCACATACATTGCAAAGGTATTGTTCATGTAATATGAATCCTTTTTTTTCTCTCTTTTTTTATCCTGTTATGACTGAAGAGAGTGAAAGGTGGACTAAATAATGATAAACAATAAATAGAGGGCCTTAAATAGATCCCACTCTCTGAGATTAATTGTTTGCCACTGGGTACCGATACTGTCAATACTGCTGCCAGTGATCAGCCAAAGAAATCCGGATCAGAGCGTCCATGTTAAATAACTGCTTTTTCTTCTTACTAGGGTGGATGGATTCTGTGGATGCCAAGCCTGGCCTCGACATGATGATGGTGGACATGTTGAAAAGAGGACAAGAGGAAGCTAAATATGGATGTGTGTGTCTTATGTTGCATGTCATGGCAGATTGATGTGCATCTGAAGTTCAAAGTCATTCGCACAGTTAAAAACAAGTTGCAGTGGGCCTAAAAGCATATTAGAGCAGGGAAAATCCTTTGAGCAGATAAGATTTAAAGTGAATTGGTTTCTGCACAGCAGCTGTACTATAAGTTTTTATTTTTTCTCACCGAAAACACAACTTGTCCTGAATGTCTTTCTCTGATTGTTTGACAAATGTATTTGGATACCAGTTAAATCATAGGCAGTATGAAGCACATATATACATATACATATATATATAAAATCAGAGGGTAGAGCAGGTCAGCTAGTGATCGGAAGGTTGCTGGTTCAAATCCCGGCTCCCCCGGACTGAACTGAGCTGCATGTCGAAGTGTCCTTGAGCAAGATACTGAACCCCAAATTGCTCCTGATGTGCAGTTGCCATCAGTGATAGCAATGAGCTGGCAACTTGTCCAGGTGAACTCTGCCTTCGCCCAGAGACAGCTGGGATTGGCTCCAGCAACAACCCCTGCGACCCCTTGAAAAAGGGATAAAGCGGTTACAGGTTACCATGACATGACATGACATGACAAAAAAAATATATATATTTATCAGCCTGTGTGAGATTTCAGGAGCTCTTGGGCTCCCCCGGCTGGGCCTGCCCTGAATTACATCATCACAAATACAAATCTGACTTTCATCATCTTCCTGAAGTAATTGTTTATAATATTTGAGCAAACAAAAAAACAAAGGTTGTAAAAAAAAAAATTTTGATTGACTTATAGTAGATTGATTCCCGGTGATGTCTATGTCATTTTAGACAATAGCTACGTTACATATCTTTGTCACATGTGTTTGATAGCCACATTTGAGGGATTACTGCAAAACGTGTGTACATCATTATTATCATTATCTCCCTTTTCAAATGATGATAGTAATACACTCTTGTGTGATTTTATAATGTCCTAAATGTTTTTATGCATGTAATTTTTTTTTAAATTTTTTTTTTATCCTATATGCTATTTTATGTTATACAATGTATCTTTGTTTTAATTTCTTGAAGCACATTGAGTTCACGCTTGCCGTATGAAATGTGCTATATAAATAAATTTGACTTGACTATATTATATATAAGTTTCACTCAACTATCTGCAAAGCTTGAAGGAGCTCTGACCCGTAAACATGCTCGGTGGTAATGTGGCTGATATTCGTGGGTTGGTGTTCACGGTCAAGGCTAAGTTGCAGGAGGAAGGACAGCCCAGAGGCACCGTGTAGCTGAGGAATGAAGGGTATAGAGCTGAAAACATTACTCTTGAGTCCTGCAGAGAGCTCCAGGACAAGGTGTAATTTCACTTGAAGATCAGAGGGGCACAGGCTCAGATAATTGATACCCTGGAGGTGGTAAAGTTGTGCAACAAGCGCCGCTTTATGTTGCAGTAATGCAGCGAGCGCGTGGTCTCCTTCATGATGGGGTTGACTTAAATAAAGAACAGAGATCAAAGGTGACTTTCTGCTGTTAACAAGTGTTTAATGCCACCAAGGAGAACGACTCCGGGTCACATTCAGTCACTGACCCATTTATCCAGCACAAAAGATTGAAATACAATTTAGAATCTGATTATAAACCATTTTTTAAAGACATTACAGGATTTACTTCACTGTCAAACTCATCCAGATTCACTTTAACAAGTGCTAAACTAATGTCTCTATTTGTTTTTTCTATAACTCATTACACATTGACAGTATAAGAACAACACATATTTCAGCCTGAAAAAACTAATACTATCACAGCATTACATGATGTTAACGCATGTTTTTTCGCCCTTCTTACACCTTTAAAACAAGTTGATTTATCTGGCGAGGCGGCTGCTTGTCTCCGAGTACAGCTAACATAAATGTATACCATTTGACAGTAACAGGTACCCTCACCCTTTTATTTTTGTCATGCGTGCAGAGCAATTACAGTATGATCTTCACCATTAGCCACCTGGTGCGAGTCCTATAGACTCCCTGTCTCCTCTGATTGCAGCCTCACCTGCTGGTTTGCAGGATAGGATTTGCTCCACTGTTGAAATGACAAACAACTGAGCAGGCAGGCAAGTCGAAAGAATGTAATGAAGCAAATATCAGTCAGCTAAAGAAATGCTGAGCCTGCCTGAGCTGCGGTGCACATTGGACTGTGTTCGATTTCGTGATCTAGTCGGTGAGCCAGTCAAAACATTTCATGAGTTTAGATGATTGAAGGAGTCCAGCAATGCCGTCAGCTTATGACATCACATTGTTATATAATTAAATGCTTGTTGTACTCCCTTTATGCTGCTACAAAACAAAAATAAACTGATAAATGGATGAGTAAATAGTAATACATGAAAATAAACTGAGTGTGAGTGCTGTCTTTTATTATCTTTTGGTCTCACAGATATCACGGCTGCCCTGTAGAAGGATACCTGTAGATGTTCTGGGCAGTTTCAATCATTTCCTGTTCACGAATCAAGCCATTTTTTGAGGTCTCCAGTCGGAAAGCTTTCTAATGCTCCTCTGCAAAAGTTGAAGTGTTGTATGAAAAGGCAGGGCGGGCCTCTCTAACTGTTAGATGTGACAGAGTTAGGTTCACTTCCCCATCAGATTGGTTCCTGTGACACTCACTGACCCATTCGTGTGAGAGGATAAAGTCCAAAATCATGCAAGAAATCATGAATCATCTTTGTGTGCATTAGTTTGTTTTAAGTGACCTCAGTGATTCTTAAAGATTTAAATAAAGGTTGCATGAATGAATGAATGAATTGCAAGAGATACATCTGCTGTACCACCAGACTACAAAACAGCTTTTTTCCTCAGGCTGTGAGACTTCTTAACTCAACCTCTGCTCTCAATATTACAATTAGTTTTATATTTTAGGATTCATTGTTTAATAGTCTATCCATATCATTTCAACGTTTAGAAAAAAGGGAAACGTGGTTCTTGTTTCATACATTTATCCACACAGTAACTTTATTTTGCACCTTTACAAGTAATTCACGGTTAAACTAATAAAAGTGGCGTTTTGAAGTCTCTACATAACGTTTCCCAGACTGTGCTGCATCGACTTGGTGTTCAGACAAGCTAGCCCATAATTCCTGCATATTTCTTGGGGTCTTAAACAGCAGTTGACACGGCTCCCCCCTCTATTTTTTGGCTGGCCGAGACCGAAGTTGAAAGGACATATCCAGCTGTTTTGGGACAGAGGGTTAATTTTTACCTGCCAGGCATGTTTTGTCAAGAGTTAGGCTACAGTTGCACAGTGCATGTCACCAAATCTTGCAAATCTGGTGCATAAACCAAGCAGAAAAAGCCACCAGCTCAGGAAAATGTGGTGTTTTTGAATGCATTACACCACATATGACTTTTATAGAAGGAGCTGGACAGTCTGTGCACCCAGTCGGTGTCCTGCTGTTGTCGGGCCGACTCTTGTGGCTTTACAAGGAGTCACATTTTGTTTGAAGTTGTGTGTTTAACTGCTGTTTCCTGCTCAGTGTGCTAATGAGCTCTTCCACGTCTCAACAGAAAATGCGTGAGGGGTGGAGGTCGGCCTACTTGGCAGCTCAGCAGCCAATGAAAAGGCCCCAGTGCAAACATCAGTATTTAGGAAGAAGTTAGCTTGTGCAGCAGATTAGACCACGACTGGGGAGATGCAACAGCAGGTGAGCAGGTTTAGTTTTTATTTTTCACTTTTGAAGCCATGGCAGGTTTGACAGTAGAGGTGTTCACATAGTGCAACCTTTGCTCTGCATCATTTGTATTTAATTTTTTGCAGTTTGCATGCAATGACGCAGAAAATACCCATTAGTTAACACACGTTATGGATGCTTTTTAATATTCTTTTTGTGGAAGCAGCAGTGGTGAAAGACAGAAAAATGAATAAAATAACTAAATAATCAGGGTTTTGTGTGATATTGCCATTGCAGATGCTGAGGATGATTTCCCAGGTGTCCCTGTCGAGGGTGCTGTGCTACCTGCTGTTACTGCCAGGTGTGTCTGAGTAAACTGCAAAGACGTTCTTCTTTTACATTTTTGCAGGAGCTCAAACTTTCCCAATAAAATCTTGAATCAGGAGAAGATTGCAGCTGCTGATATCAGTGTTGTTTGGGTAAATGTCTAATAAATGATCTGCGTCCCTCCAGGTTTGCTAGAAGCAACATCTCTGGTGAAAGTTAAGAATCCTGGAGGTACGTAATAAGCCACCTTCTTGCAGATTGTAATTTTGTTGATGTGTATTTGTTAATTAGATATAGAAAGTAACAAATCAAACAGATAAAATCACACAGAGCTAAACTAAATTTCAATTGAAGTTATTATAGTTAAAGTTGTCTTAGTGTCATGTATGATGTTTTTATAATAATATTACAGCTGATACGTGTGTTTTACTGGAAAGTAAAGAATGGGAACATGTAATCTGGAAAGTAATTTATAACTAAAGCTGACAAATGATGTGAAGTAAAAATTACAGTAAATTGTAGAGTAACTGTACTTTACATTATCCCACTAGTGCCTTTCTAGGCCTTAAAAAAGGTGAATAAAAAACAAAGTACCTGACAAATTTTAAGTGTAAAACTTCCTGGAGAAAGATCTTTGACTGTGACTCCAGCTGTCAGTATTTGAGATTCGACAGTCGACCGTCTTACTCCAGAAAATCACATGTTGTTGCTTTAAATCATAACAGACTTTATGATTCCCTGTTCTGTGTTCCTCCACAGGGAGTTCGTTCAACATCGACTCTGCTCAGGCTCACGATTTCCTGACTAACTCTCGACCCAAGAGGAACGTTGACCCCAAATGGTATCGAGGCAATCCTGATTTCCAGTCCTACTACCGCTTCTACAACAGTATTGGACACATTGAAGGAGTAAGTTGAGCTTTATTGGACGTTCTTACATGTGTTCCAACTTTGATCTGACAATTCAGCTAAAATATTTCCCCTCTCTGATGTTTCTCTGCTCAGATCTACGAAATCGACAAGATCAGGATGTTGTATCAGCAGATGCGTCACTTGGAGCTGACCTATGGCCCGGATGCCTCCAGCTACCAAAGTGTCCTGGGTGTGCTGACTACCACCGCAGCCCCGACTACCACCACCCAGCCTCCTCCACCTCCCACCACGCCTGCTCCGACACCAGACCCCCTGGAGAACGCCCAGAGGATCTATCTGTGTCACCCCAAAGATCCTCTGTGCAAACCCCAGATCGTCTATCTGCCAACAGGCGCTGTTCCAGTGCTGTGTGACCCACGACACAACCCCGCCTGCCGGCCCAAAACAGAGGAGGAGATAAAAGCTGCTGCTCCTCCCCCACCACCACCACCACCTCCACCTCCTGCTCCTAAAAAGTCTGCTCCACCACCTCCCCCTCCTGCTGTCACTGCTAAAGCTATGGAGTATGACTGCGACCCATACTGGGACCCCGACTGCCTCATCGATCACCCTCCCCGCCCGGTCCAGAAGACGTCCCCACCGGAGGCGCCTGCAGAAGAGAAAGTGGTGAAGGAGGAAAGTGTCCCCGCAGCAGCAGCCCCCCAGAAACCCCTCTACCCTTACTTTGACCCTTATGATTTCAAACGTGACCTCTATGACCCCTCTCAGTACGCCAACCCAGCTCCCGAAGAGTAAGTGAGACTGCAAAAAAATCGAAATCACGAAAGTGTACCGAGGCAGGACTGTGAGCAACTCCACTTCAAAAAACAAAGAGGAAGAACGACAAATCATCAAATGTTTTTTTCAGGACGGACATGAAAACCACTCGTTCTTCTCTGTTTGTTTGTACGAGTGGTCATGATGCACAATAAACACCTTTTGTATGGAATAGAAACAATAAAAGATGATAGTTCATGTTATTGTGTTGTTCTGTGGTGTTTGCATAGAAAAAAATAAATAGAAGGTGGATCAGTGTGTGTAAAGTGGTGAACCAGTTTCAAATTGTTTTATTACTCAAGTTTGAATGAACTACTATACCTCTATAATAAAATCACACAGGGAACTGTCAACTATACAGCCATTGAGAGGCAAGCAGAGGCCAACAACACTGGTGACTGTAGAGGTTTGTATCTGTAGGGGCAAAATAAAAATCTTTGCAGGGTTTTTTTTGGTTTTGTTTTTCTTTGCAGCTGCTGATATCTTCGTTTGTGTGTCAGTTAGGTTGGAAATAAACAAGGAAATAATACTCATTAAATTTTTTTGTCATCTTTGAAGATAAAGATTTATAAAAAATAAATAAATAAATAAATATATGACGGTAGTAGCTAAAACTGACTCCAACTACAAAATGAGACAGTAATGACAGAAGAGCTCTGATTGTTTACTCAATAAAAAGTATCAATACCATCATCTAATAGTCTAATACACTGCTTTTAAAAGCTTACTGAAGTTAAAGTGCAACAGCATTAGCAGCAAAATATACATAAAGTAGTCTAATAAAGGTAAAAGTGCAGAACCAAATACCTCAGAATAATATTCATAATGCTGGATTATAATAATTGATGCATTAATGTGGATCGGATATCTTAATATTCAATAATATCTACATTTATTCGATGATTTTAAATAATATATTAGTAATCTCACTCTGCAATGTAACTAGTAACTAAAGCTACCAGCTAACAGTTTCCTCCAGAATGGGATGAAGTTGCTATGAAGGTATAAAATGTCAGAAAATGGAAGTACAAGTACCTCAAAATTGCACTTAAGAACAGTATTTGTATAAATATAAACTATACATATAATAGCTCAAATGTAGCCCTTATGAAAGCCTTAATATCTGAAAACTAAAGGCATGTTTTTACTGATGTAAAGATTGAAAACCTATTAAAATATCTTCAACAGAAATTAATTGTTGTCAGATGCAGTTCCCACCTTCCACCAGCAGGGGGCGGTGACGCTCCACCGCAGCGGTTGTGCGACGCACCGCCGAGGAAGAAGAAGGAGGCAGTGAAGTAAACTGCTGTCTTCTTCCAGCATCATCAGGCTCCACCATCACCTCTTCTATTCACACTAAACGCGCAGGAAACTGGATTCTCTCGTCACCTGCCTGCTTGAGTCTAACATCTGATATCAGGTTTGTTGACGTGCTTTTTACATCCGTGTTGATTTTAAACGTTGTCAGTGAGCGGGGCGGTGCAGCGGATAGTGTCGGGCGTTGGTTTTGCGTCGGTCCCGTTAGTCGCTTATTATAACCGCAGGCCCGCCGGCTGCCATGGAGATTAGCATGCTAACGCAGCTAGCTAGCTAGCTAACTAGCAAGCCGACAATGTAGCCGTTAATGAGATTATACAAATGTTTGACACATTCTTGACCCACAACGTGAGGCGTTCACTATATTATCGAATTATAATATAAAGACGTAGCTGAAGGGGAAGTGAACACAACAGCTAGTTTAGATCAGTATCTGACACAGAGGTGTTGGATCATCTTATTATAAACACTCACGACACAAATCTGTCAGGGTTAGTTTGGATATGAATGTTTGTAAATTAGCAGCTGACATGTTGAATTTATAGCTACAACATCATAATAAACGAATATGTGTTTTCAGCATTTATAATAAAGAAGGCATATTTACCTTTTTTTTCAGCTAGTGTTTTTATTTCTGGAATGTTACACTCCCATCATTAATTGCTAGCCGTGACATTATGGAGAAAGCAGATAAAGAGGACATTGTTATCCACAGCTGCTCGGTGTTCACATGTTTCCAGGATGACAGGCCCAGGGCTACTTCCTGATGCTGCACAGTCACAACATCACAATCTGGGTTTTGCAGCACTGATAGATGTGGTTTCCATACTGGAAAAGTCACAAGGCGAAGCACAAATTCCCTTAAACTCAGATATATTCTGTTGCTGTGCAGAGTTTCTGATGTGTGTCGAGTGACCTTGCAGTCCTTGAATGCGTCTTTGTAACCCAACCAGATTGATCTGCTGAGTTCTTCTGCAATAATAATTGTTGTCTTTGTCTCAGATGCTCTGATTTATCCAACAAACTGCCCCAAACTACCATCACTGTCATGTATGACAAAGAAAAGCAAGAAAAGCTTCACGTTTGAGAAGCTGAAAAAGCAGACTGTGTGCGTTGCTCTTGCTTGAATAAATTGCTTATCACTTAGTCGAACTAAGTACTAACCCTAACCCTTTATTTTTTTAAAGCTGACTAGCCAATTCATCCGCTAATGATTTCAGCTCTGAAATAGATCTGCAGTGTAGTTCTAAAGCTTTTGCAATTAGACAGCCTCGGCCTCAAACTATCTCCTGCCTTGAAGCTTTTTCATAAATTATTTTTTGGTTGCTCACATGGTCTCACAGGAAATTAAAAAAAAAAACATTATCATAATATTATTACAATAGTGTTTTACTTCAAGGATCTCAGACTTCATGTTAAATCACAGAACAGTAATGGCTCTGCAACGATCAAGGACATTTTGTGTATATGTTGCCAACACTCAGGGTTTCACTGCGGCCCTGCAGATGAATAACAGCCTCCTGTTTCACTGCCTCCATTAACACTAGGGCTGAAATGATTAGTCCATTAATACATTAGTTCTTTCACTGAAAACAAATGGATTAATCAGTGACGTTTTTCCAGCAGTTGAGACTTGCTGCTTTTTCTTGTCCTTAAAAATAGTAAACTGGATGTTGTTTTGTTTTGACGAAACGAGAAAGTGGGATATGTGTTTTGTGCTTTAATGATGGATTTTTTTGGTTTATTGTAGTTCTACTAAACACCTGTAAACTTAGACATTAAGTTTAGGGTCCTGGTCAGGGCATTTTATTAGTGAAATCAAATAACTGCTAACTGCATTTAAAAGGGAAAAACAAAAGCGAGCAGTGAAGCATTTGTTAAAGGGCCTGTTCACTGTCCTCTTAAATGCCTCTCCTCCTGCAGTATGTCCGACAAGAGTGAGCTGAAGGCTGAGCTGGAGAGGAAGAAACAGCGGATCGCTCAAATTCGAGAGGAGAAGAAGAGAAAAGAAGAGGAGAAGAAGAAGAAGGATGTAAGTTGAACGCCTACAATGTCATGCATGGCTGAGGAACCTGCCAGGCCGCTGCTTTGGTTTTATTCCGTCCTGTGCTCTGTAGGGGGACTCGAAGCGCGAGTCGGGCGGCGGTTCCTCTGCCGGCCACGAAGACTCGGACCTGGAGAGGAAGAGGAGGGAGGCGGAGGCTCTGCTGCAGAGCGTCGGCATCACCCCTGACATATCTCACGGTAAAACCAGCATGCTCCTTGTCTTTACTTACCTTTCACCCTCACTTATCTCCCATCACTTTCTGGTCGTTTTCCTGATGGATCCGCGGTGTTTAGAAATGTCACCTCTAACTTTTGCTGTCTGGCTTGGTTTCTGTCACTGCCAACCCACTCACCCCCACGCCACCCACCCCCACCTCACACAATATCTGGACATTTGATATAACTGTTGTGCATGACACCTAAACCTTGCCTGCCATTTATTTTCATTCTCTCTTCTCTCCCCCTTTTGTCTGTCCTTTTTGTGTGTGTGTTTTTTTTATCCCCTCCTTACTGCATGCATCACTCCCTCACTCGCTCACTCACTCACTCATCACCACACTTCTTCCATACCTCACTTCCTCCCTCACTGACTCTCACCCACACTCACTCACTCACTCACTCATTCATCGCACTCACAAACACACACGCAACCACAGCTCAGCCCCTGAGGGTAGTAACAGAAGATACGTGTCTGTTTCACTACCTAGTCCCCGCCCCCATGTCTCCCTCCAACAAATCAGTGGGCAGCGATGCAGGAAGCCAAGATTCTGGCGACGGAAACGCAGGACCAAGGTCTGTGTGTGTGTGTGAGACAAAGAGAGAGAGAGAGAGAGAGAGAGAGATGGGGATTGTTGCTTTTTAATGTAACGTTTTGTTGTACTTGCATGCCCAGGTGTCTGTGTATTAACGTGTGAAATGTTCTTGATGAATTCTGACATGTCTCTCCTCTTTGCCTTTTCACCGGCACGCTGACGTTTCTCAATTAACACGCACTCAATTCTTCTTCCTCCTCTTCTTCTTCTTCTTCTTCTCATCTCGGTCTTTCTTCCTCTCTGTTTGCTGTTTTTCCCCATCTTTAACGTCTCACCTTTTTGCCCGTGTTCTGCGTTTGTTTTCATCCTCTTGTTTTCCTCTTCCTTTCTGTCTGTCCTGTCTCTCTCTTACTAACACCGTCTGGTGGTTTGGCTGTATAAGGACATTGCATTGGGATCCTGACCCCTCTACTCTGCAACTCCACTCCGACTCTGAGCTCATGGGGTACTGCTCCTCCTCTCTCCTTTAGCTTGTCTTCCAGCTTTATTCAGTTTTTTGTGGTTCCATCTTAGATTTGTCTAAATGTGTTAGTATTTTGTCTGTATACCATCATTTATGTCCCTTCATGTCAAATTTGCATTCAGTTCTTGCTTTGTATTGCAAACCTGCGTGTGTGCTTACTTCGACGATGGTGTGTGTGTGTGTGTGTGTGTGTGTGCTTGTGTGTAGACGTGGCGCTGTGAGGCTGGGTATGTCCAAAGTGACCCAGGTGGAGTTTGTCCCAAAGGAAATGGTGTCCTACTGTAAAGAAACACAGACACCTACCGAGGCACTGACGCACACCGATCAAAAAGCAGGTAATGCAAAAGCAAACCCGTGTTCTCTTCTACCCTGGCAGAATCAGAACAGAATTTAAAAACTGCGTGTGTGTGTTCCAGATGAGGAAGAGGATGAGGAGGTCGCTGCTCCTCCACCGGCAGAGGACGCCCAGGAGGAGAAAGATGAGCAGGGTGAACAGCAGGAGGAGGGTAAGGCAGAAACGGTTTAAAATGTTGTGCTTTCACTACCTTTCTTTATTCCTGTCTGCCTTGGATAATGAGTTTGAGTAAGCAAGATCTCATACTGAATTATCTGTGCGTAGACGGTCCCAAAGAGCTGACAGAGGAAGAGAAGCTGCAGGTTCTGCACTCCGAGGAGTTCCTGTCATTTTTCGAGCGAGGCAGCAGAATTGTGGAGCGGGCCCTGGCCGAGCAGGTGGACGTCTGCTTCGACTACAGCGGCAGAGATCTGGAGGACAAGGAAGGGTGAGGCCCATGAAGAAAACATTGCCTTCTGTAGACGGGTAGATGGACAGGCATGGTTGATAATTCTTTTCTTTTCGGTCCCTTCCAGTGACTTGCAGGCCGGTGCAAAGCTGGTTCTGTACAGACAGTTTGCGGATGATCGCTGGACTAAAAACAGAGTGGTCACCTGCCTCGACTGGTCTCCTCAGGTGGGTCAGAGCGCAGACACAGGAGCTTTAACGCTCTCCTGTCGAACCTTTTGCTCTATTTTTTCCTGTATGTCTACCCTTAGTGTCACTGCTTGTTCTCTGCATCTAAAAACGGTGCCAATCTTCCTTTCAGTATCCGGAGCTGCTGGTAGCTTCATATAACAATAACGAGGATGCTCCCCATGAGCCCGACGGAGTGGCACTGGTCTGGAACTTGAAGTACAAGAAAGGCACACCTGAGTACATTTTCCACTGCCAGGTACAAAACCACCGCGCGACAAACCACTGGCATTAAATATATTATTTTAAGCTTCATACAATAAAGATTTAGATGAAAGCAGATACATTTATTGCACGCTTATGCATTCTTTCTTCCTCCAGTCAGAGGTGATGTCAGCCGGGTTTGCGAAGTTTCACCCCAACCTGGTGGTGGGCGGGACGTACTCGGGACAGATTGTCTTGTGGGACAACAGGAGCAACAAGCGCACTCCCGTTCAGAGAACCCCTCTGTCTGCAGCCGCACACACGGTGATGCACTGGAGCTCACACTCCTTTATGTTAACACACACAGCGTTTCCTCTTGTGTAGGTCTAACTCCTCTGTCTGTCCTCCTCTGCCGTGTTCAGCACCCGGTCTACTGTGTGAACGTGGTCGGAACCCAAAACGCCAACAACTTGATCAGCATCTCCACTGATGGCAAAATGTGCTCCTGGAGCCTCGACATGCTCTCCCAGCCGCAGGTACGTTCAGCCTGTATGGACGATGAACTGGGATGCCGTCGTGAATATCGGTTGCTTGGTCTGAGTGTTTTAGGCTGCGTGTGTTTTCCCTGCAGGACAGTCTGGAGCTGGTGTTCAAACAGAGCAAAGCGGTGGCCGTCACCTCCATGGCCTTTCCTCTGGCTGACGTCAACAACTTTGTGGTGGGGAGTGAGGACGGCTCTGTCTACACGGCCTGTCGCCACGGCAGGTGAGTCCTGTTTGACCTCCATCCTCAAGTTTTATTTCCTCAGGACAGATTTTAGTTGAGAAGTCCTGTCCTGACTGTCGTTTTCATGTGTGTGTGTGTGTGTGTGTTACAGTAAGGCGGGAATCACTGAGGTGTTTGAGGGCCATCACGGTCCGGTGACCGGGCTGAGCTGTCACAGCGCTGGAGGACCCGTCGACTTCTCTCATCTCTTCATCTCCTCCTCTTTTGACTGGACTGTCAAACTCTGGAGCACTAAGGTGACACATTTAAAGTTACAATCACACATTTATTTGCGCTACTAGTGATGTTTGTTAACTTTGATCCATTTCTCCCTCTGTTCGTCTGCTCAGAGCACCCGTCCGTTGTACTCGTTCGAGGACAGCTGTGACTACGTCTACGATGCGATGTGGTCTCCAACTCACCCTGCTCTGTTTGCATGTGTGGACCTGGCTGGACGCTTGGACCTGTGGAACCTCAACAATGATACAGAGGTATGCACATACGCAATGCAGTGAAAGACCTTTGTTTCACCCTTTAAAGGAGACATATTGTGCTTTTTTGTTTTATAGGTTGTTGTTGTTGTTCATGTAGAAGATCTTTAAAAATATCCATATAGTATCGATTGCTGCACCTGCAACATGAACAAGTTAATGGCACCGCTGCAGACCAGCTGTGAATCTGCCTCTTCGTAAGTTCGTGTTTTTTCTTCATCTTCCTCAACTGTTTTTTTGTTTGTTCTTTAAGGTTCCCACTGCTAGTGTGTGTGTGGACGGGGCTTCAGCACTGAACCGTGTGAGATGGGCTTACTCTGGCAAAGAGATTGCCACTGGAGACTCGGAGGGGCAGGTGCAGGTCTACGATGTAGGCGAGGTGAGATGTCATCCCATATATTACTATCCTGCTTTAATGAGCTTTTAGATTTAGCTTCCCTCAGTTATAAAACTGAAAACAAACGATTTTGGTTCAGATATTAACATCACTCTCTCAAAATCTTTCTTATCGTGCCGTCTGACGCGTCCTTCTTTTGTCTCTCTGCAGCAAATCTGCGTGCCCAAGGCCGACGAGTGGACGCGCTTCGTCAGGACGCTGGCCGAGATCAACGAGAACCGAGATGAAGCGGAGGAACTGGCCAACGTCTGATATTCCAAACCCCACACTGACAGCCCTGCTCATACACCAACACACCTAAAGCACACCACACGACACTGGCTTCCAGCTTTTCCACCCACGACAACATGAATTGGCCTGAGGAGACGTGCAGAGCTAGAAGGGATAGAAAAGACGGCTTTAGACGAGTTTTAGAAGTGTTTTGAAAAGTGTCTCGAAAGAGTTTTAGAGTACATTTTGTAGGAACAATGAACGTCAGGTGTAGCAGTAGTTGTACAGAAGTTAAGTGATTGAAAGTTCAGCTGACAGAGGAATATACAGGGACGTGTTTTTCAGCGTATGTAGACGTGTCTGTCCACTCTAAACTTCTAGCTTTGATAACATCCTCAGGGCTCCAAGAAACTGCTCTTCTCCTGAGGCCTCAACCAACTCAGTTCTTTTTTAAATATGCAAACCTTTGTACCTGCACCTTTTTATTACCATTTGAGTGTTTTTACATGTTTTA
This sequence comes from Diplodus sargus, assembly GCA_903131615.1. Lineage (NCBI taxonomy): Eukaryota > Metazoa > Chordata > Actinopteri > Spariformes > Sparidae > Diplodus > Diplodus sargus. Next base: position 20,435,002 of record CAEMYA010000024.1, on the reverse strand, counting down.
ATATTTTTCCAGACACACTTGTGCACACGGCTTTTTAAAGTGTGTGTCAGCAGAGCGAAAAGAGAAAAGGCTGACATATCACTATCAGATCCTCTTTGTCCTCAGCAGTACTTGAATTTGATGAAAACAGTTAATGTGCTCACACATGCTCCACTCTGGCCTGTGCAGAGGTGTGTCGTTCTTACATTTTAACCACTACAATATTTAATATTTATTCTGGTGGTTGCACTTATTTAAATATTTTGTGTATTGTTTCAAGAAATGCTGCTTTGTACTAAGAGCTTGAGTAGTACATTCCTAAAATTCGCACTACAAGCTTTGTACCAGGCAAAATCCGTTCCTATACTTGCCTTGAATTTATCAACACTAGTACAGTTAAAAAAGTGATGTTTTTTTTTTCTGTACCAAAGGTGATTCGTTTTTATACTCTGAATCTGTGTAACGAGTAGTAAAAAAGAACAAACAGTTTCCTGACTTGTCCTCTTTAAGAGGATTAAATAAACTGTGTGAAGTTTTAAATGGAGATGTAAAGCTGAGGTTGGAAACTCATCTTTATCACAGAACATGGTTTGAGTTTCCTTTTCCATCCAGTTCCATCCATTCCCTCCAGGATGCAGCAGTCCAACCTCACCAGACAAAACTTCAGCTTCAAACGCTTTCTCTTTAAATATTTACAAATGAGCTTCAAGATGCACTGTAGCAACCATATTTGATATAATCTGAACAAGATCAGTATTCTGCATAGACTTAACTGTACTGTATTCTTTCCTGTTACTGTTTCTGATACGGTCAATGGTTGCACTTTTCCATTGGAATAAAACTCAAAGACATATTGTTAAAATTAAAACCATATGGATGATTTATTTCAATAAAATACAATGACTGAATTCAGATACATTTAATTTATTAATACCTAATTCTCTGCTCATGATTCTTGTTTTATCAAGAAAACACTCAATTGAAAATTTCTGTACATCAGTAAGAGAGATTCTCAGAGACCAGGACCAGAAGGCCCCGCGCTGCCGTAACATTATAGGTGCTGTATAATGATACTGACCGAATGTTACAGATCTTTGTCTTGTAACATTTTCTTCACTGCTTCCTGTCGATGTGCCGTCTCCGTACAGTTATACAATATGTACAGTATATCGCCCCTTTGTGAGGACCAATCAAACGTGAAGCCCCACACACCATGCTGACCAATCTAATATTCGCTATCCCCGTCGTCCAATAAGAGAAGTCCTACTCACACTGAGTATCAGACTGAAAACAGAATAAAAATCATATCAGCTACTCATGAGAGAGAAAGAGAGAGAAGGGGGGCCTGGAGCTCCGTTTTAGACAAAAGTAACACAAAAGATGGAGATGGCAGGAGCGCACAGCCACTGAAGATACAACACAGTCAGTGCTCTGGTCCTGTCGCTGTCTGCTCGGTCACATCCACAGCTGCAGCCAGCGCTCCGCCTCCATCACTGGCTGCGGGGGACCAGTGGATGCACACCTTCACCCTGGGGAGGGGCCGGTGTTGTTATGGCCCCTATGTGTGGAGTGTATTTTAACCGTGTGTGTTTCGTTTGTGTATCTATCTAAGTGTCTGGCTCCTGGTAGAGAAGGAGAGGGATGGCAAAGTGATATGGAGATTCAGAGCCGTACTAGGCCTGAGGTGGCGTGGCAGTGACCGGCTCCGGGTGATGAATGGAAACCACGCCGGAGGACTTGAATTTAGGGAGGTGAAGGCCGAATTTGTTCTCCACCCCGGCAAAGGTGGCTGCGGCCAGGCGGTAGCCTCCGAGGTGGTCGGAGTTGATGGGAGGAAGCTCAGAGATGCGGGACTTGGGTGTGGGATCAGATCCTGTCGGACGACTGCAGATAGGAAAGAGAAGGGAATGGTTATAACACAGATGTAATGCCAATTTCAAAATTAAACAACTGAAAAAAATGTAAAAAAAATTAAACTTACTGTCCTCCAAAGTCAACGTAGAACCACCGCTGTAAGAGCTCATAAGTCACCAGAGTCACACCAAACTGAGGAGAAGACCGGCACATACGAGCTGGAGAAAAAAAAGAGGGAGAAAAGTTTCAATATTTTTTTTACGTGCAAAAACGACTTGCGATGCATTGTGTCTCTGCACGCTGCTGTACAAACACACACCTCCAGCTCCCTTCCACAAAGCCCTGAACCCTTCCTCTCTCATGATCTTCCTGAAGCAATCGATGACTCCATTGTAAGTGGTTTGTCCTGCCCTCGCTGCAACCTGCAGACGCGTCTTGATGACATCAGCAGGCGTCACGAGGGAGGCAGCAGGGATACCTGGGAAATGGAAGAAGTCAGAGGTTACTTAAAATCGGTGAAAAAGTCTATGACTTAAACATGAAAGGAACTTTTACCTGGTTATCAAAAAGTCTCAATTTGATATTGATCTCTGTATAGAACCTACATAACCAAATGAGTATGCAGCAAGAAGACTGTCTATTTCTGCATTACTATTGTTATTCTTAATTCCCGTCATCAGGTCAAATAAGTATGAAATACAATCTATTTCTTATGCTGTTAACTGCAGATGAATTTAGGGGTCTTAACACACTAAAACAAAGTGTATTTGTTTCACTTTGCCTCCAGGGGCCGCCAAAGCGTAACAACTTTAAGGGGAGGTCAGAAAGAATTTACTACCAGCTTATTTATTCACATTCAATGATTCAGCTCGCAGCCATGGGTTCAGCTGAATGGTATGTTTTTCTTTAATGCAGTGCTTCATAAAATATAGTGTTCCGAATGAGCACATTCAGAACACGCTGTTCTATTCCATAATCTGAGTTTACCTGCAATCGCTCCAGCAGTGAGAAGCTGCAGAGCTCCCAGCCTGCCTTGTTCGTCAGCAAACTGGGACTTGAGGTGGGCATACGCTGGGAAATAGATAGCTGAGAAGGGGATGTCTCTCAGGAAACACGCTTTAGCACCCTGGTTAGACAGAGAAGGGAGTCAGTTGTATGAGATGGTGCTTAGAAGAAGACTAAGAAAGAGCAAGGAGTGCATGAATACTCGATCAAAGACAAGTTACCTTGTAGAGGCCGAAGAAGCCCAGGTCACGGACCACGCTGAGCGCGCTGACTCGTGGTCCAGTGGTGATCTCGCCCGCCACCTGCAGGCGAATCTTCACAATCTCCAGAGGGTTGGTAAAGATCACCTGAGAGCCTCCAGCCTGGATAAATGAGAGGAGAGGAGCTTATTCACACAATTAATTCAAAGAGAAAATAATTCACTGCTTCTGCATCTCACATGTACGCAGCTGAGGGATGGGAGCCAAGTCTTCATTCATTATAAGTGTCAGTAGTAAAAAAAAAATTAAATCCTGATCAATCATTTACTTTGCCATTTCCCCGGGCGGTAAGGTGTGCTGGGCCAAAGTGTGTAAGGATGAACAACGCTATCAAAAAACAAAAACAGAAAACAAAACATGTTGCGTTGGACAATGACAATTTAACTCTGGATGCAATCAGCGTTGCAGTCCACTGTTAGTAATGTCATTTGGAACTCTGCAAGCAAGTTAATACAACTGATAAACAGACTCCATGCACAAAATACAACTGTGGAGGCACATTTACCTAAGGGTGGTAAATCTGCATTTTTATCTTATCTGCGTATGCATTCACAAACAGATTAAGCGGCCTACAAAAGAGTTATGGACCTGACACTTACACAACCACCGGCGAGAACCTCAGCAAAGAAAGGAATATCGCCGTCTTTGTCGGTGAACTTGTCTCTTACAAAGTCATTCATCTGTAGGACACAAACACAGAGCGGGCATGAGACCAAAGACAATACAGAGGAAGACTGAAAATCAGTCAATCAGTGTCATCTTGCTTTTGTAAATCTGCCCTAAATGAGTAAATGTGACATCCTGTAAACTTTTACTTTTAAAATTGGTTTTAAGCTTCTTCTTCTTACTGTATTTTTAATCTGGTGGAGACTTTTTCAGTGATTTGCTTTTAATTAATTCAACTGTGCACATGTTGTGTGTGATTTAGTCGACATGCAGCTAACTCCTGTACAAACCCATTATTACCACTGTAACAAGTGTGCAAACAAAGCAACTAGCAGATTATTATGTGTTGTGTACTTACTGTGAGTTTGATAGCCTTCTCAGGTGCCACACCTATAAGCTGAGGAACCAGACCTGTTGGGAAACACGGAGAAATGAGTGGCAGTAGAATCTTGTTTTATTACTATTGCAGGACAGACAGGAGTACGACAGGCCTACCTCTATAGAAGCCGAAGAAGCCCTCGTAACGAAGCACCTTCTTAGCACAATCAAAGCTGTTCTTGTACATCAGCTCTCCAACAAAAGACCCCGTGGACCTCTGGTTCTGCATACGAGTCTTCACCAAGTCGATGGGGTACACGGCCGTCGCTCCCGTAGCTTTGTGAACACACACACACAGTATAAATATGAATAAATACTATGCCTTAAATTAGATATGTCAGTTGCTGCTGCATTTTCAGACAACCATCTGTCTGTCTTTGGCTGTTGATAACTCACCTCCAGCAATAGAGCCCAGGGTGAACCTGTAGGCCGACTCTGCAACCTGGAGCAACACAGACCTGGAAGGGTCCCCATGGGTCTGATGGGAAAACACACACAGGAATATGGTGAATTAATATCAAGAAAACAACTACGTACATTTTTGTTTCCCATGAGAAAGGGAGAAAGAAAAAAATCCTTCTATCGTGGTTTGAGTATAGAACGTGCTACATAGTATATTTACTGATTTGTGTATGAATAAGGAGTCGCACACACAGACCATCCTACCTGTTTTTGGGTTTCAGCCAGGTGATGGGGCAGACAGCTTTCCTCTAATGGAGCTATCCTGTCAATGTCGCTAAGATTCAGGCGCCTAAAAAAACACACAGATTTTGATTTCACCATTATTTACATCCCAGTGATCACCCAGGATTTATCAGAGTTGCAGTGTGAGTGTTTACCCAGAGGGGGAGTGCAGGCCTGACAGCTGGTACAGGATGTCAATTTCCATGGGAGTGATTTGACCAAACTTGTTGGCAGCATGAACAAACTCCTCTGCAGCGAGAGAGAGGTAAAAGAAAATTACCTTTTATGATTACACTGACATTTATGACACCCTTATAGCTGAAAGATACTACATCATGGTAATGTAACAACAATCTGTGCACCTTTGGTGACGAGCGTGTCCTTCCGCGTGCCGGCCAGTGTGCTGTAAATCTTGCGGATCAGCTCCATGTTGTTCAGGAGGGAGTTGAAGGCATTGAAGTATGAGAAGCTGACCATGTGTGAGGTGCTGCCGCCTGCAGCCTGGAAGAGAAAAGGCAAAGGACGTCTGGTACTGATCCGACCAAAATTAAGTTTGTCTTTTTTATATTGAAGGTATTCTATCGGCAGAAATTTTAATAAGAGAAAGGTCTTAACTTTATGCATAAATAGACTAAATAAAAAGGAAATATATATTCCAAAAAGATGTCAACTGCACATGAAATGTATTCCTTTGATGCAAATCCTTTATATCAGGGTATCCAACTGTGTGCATGGTACGATGTTCATCTTAGAAAAGCTCAATCCAAATATACCTAGAAAACAGTTTATGACAACCACAACCATGTATATGACAAGAATCTAAGGGAAATCAGGATAAAACCACTTTTAGCTCTGTCAAGAAGTGTCCAAAATTAAAGTAATGCGTAGAAAAAGCCGAACACAAGAGAGCTGGGCTGAGCAGAGCCTGAGCAAAGATTAAAAGATTATTCAAATTAGAAAGGCCCAAGGTGAAAGTGGCCAGTATTTTCCTGTAAAGCTAATAACCCTTAGACTGGAGGCGGATGAGGATTTACCTCAGTTGAGTGTGTATATTTTCATAACCCGTGAGTGACTTACATTGCCACCTGCAAGTGATCAAAATCAAAGTATTGTTTATCATTTTCTGGGACACACGAAAAACCTTTTGTCCCAGTTTGACATGAACTATTAACAATTTGCTACTCCAAAAAGTGGGAGATGTCACAGCTTAGTACGCACTGAAAAGAGTGCGCTTCCAGCTATGAAATTATTTTTGGACCATCAGTGCTTATCTGAAAATAACACTTTCTTGTGTTAGATCTGAATATTCTCTGTGGTGACAATTATTCTGTCAGTCAGCACCCCTCGCACACAAAAACACTCACTGAGACAAGGTTCTCCTCCACAAACGGTGTGAGCATGTGGTGTCTGATGGTGGCCATAATGTCACTGAAGTCCATGGAGGAGATGACGCCATTCTTGCCTTTGTCCTTTTGGGCGAATGCCTGGCGTGCATGCTCCAGCTGCAGCTCCTAAAAAAAAATTCAAAAAAACACTTGACACCAGAATGCTGAGTGTAAATATAGTCACCTCAAAGACCAAGTGAAAAACCTGACACTGATCAGTGGGTGTCCGTATTTAGCCAACGTACCTGCAGGAACTGGGTGAACTCGAGGTAGCTGAGGTCCTTCTTGCCGTCGTGCCCAAAGTGCAGACGGATGAACTCACAGTCCCAGTTGAAGGGAATGTGGTGGTGCACTGTGGTCTGGCTGAAGATGTCCCGCACATTCTCTGCAGCACAAATACAAATATTATTCTTTTTAAAAGGATCAATGATCAAACTTCCTGACAAATGACATAACATAAAGCTTTGTGTGTGTGACATAAGAAAGAAAGCTCACGTTGGATTGAAACAGTGCATGAGTGATTATGTAAATTGATCCATGTGTAATGACTAAGACGTAGAGTAATCTGGTTAACTATGTCACATTAGCAAATTCTTTCTGCACACAGCACCACTTTGATGACGCAGCACGCAAACACATCAGGGAGGGCTTCACTGTGCTTCAAACAAACTAGAGGATTTCCTTTTAAAGTGTATAGTTTAAAATATTTTGCACAAAGTAACATGCTACGTTTATACTGTCATACTTTGTTTTCATTGAAATAATACAAACTGAAATCAAAGCTCATGCAAAAAATACAGAAAAATTGGGTTGTACCGAACGAAATGGCTCCAGTTCCGGTCTTGTCAAACAGCTGGAAGGCTACTATGAAGAGAGCGTCGGGTGCACACAACACTGATTCAAATGCAAGAAACTCCTGGAACGAGATGAGCCTGCAGTTGTTGGTGTACATGTTGTGGAAGAGGAGGGAAAAATATATATTGTTAAACACAAGAAACACTTTGGAATGAAGCCAAGATCAGATCATACCCTAACAGTAAAATTAAATCACAAATACATTGTGAATTGTGACGTGTGATGCCGCCCCAAAGTCAGTGACAACGTGAATGCTTTTGGTTGGCAAAAAAGGAAAAACACAGTGCAGTAAAAAGAGACAGAGACGACTTGTGGCTAAAGATTAAGTGGGAAGACGCACACAAGAGAGCTGAAGCTGCACCACCACTCTACTATTACTGCCCCGGTCAGTTAGCTTACTGAACTGTAAATTCTAATATTAACTGAGCCAATATTTATTAATGTCAAGTCAGTGTTATTGGGAAGTCAACTGTGTCAAATTTGTTAGCAAACCTTGCTGGTTACACCTGGCTGGACGCCAGTTTTACTCAAGGAAGAAGTTTCACAAAATGATGAATGAATAAAACTTGATTCGGGCTACTGTTTGTTGGTTTAATGTTCTTACGTCACCTTCAAAGCTTGTGAGTGAAACAACACTGTCTTGCTGTTGTAGTGAAGCACATGGGAGAAATGTGTCTAAAGGAGCATTACATGTTGCTGCTGTAACATCATTAATTTACAAGCAACTTGTAATTATGCTCAATCCGTTTTCACTTGTCCTCACCAGAAAAACGTCAGCTCTGAACATGGCATTGCAGTTACTATCTAGTCAAACTGTTGGTTTCTTAGTTACACATTTATTTGTGAGATATCTGTGTATATTTTCTTAGCATTAAGGCCAGGCAGGGATAGCAATCAGCTAATTGTTTCAGCACTAGTGTGATTGTAATGGTAGTACTTGTAGGTACAACCTACACAAAAGCCTGATAGGCTTGACTTGGATTGTTTGAAGAAGTCTGCAAACATGCCGCCGATATATTGACCAAAATTTGACTAAAAATGCTGACGTTTCTTTGACTAAAACTAGAGTAGCTCCTAAAATAAACACTGGCTCATAAGCAAGCAGTCGGGGAAATGGGTGTCACTGGGAGTTTTATCTTATCTGTAAGCGGCTATAACTGTCAGCATTGATCAGACATGGCTCAATGAACTGTCGATTAGTGATGATAAGCTGTGTGTAATTGTGTGTGTTCATTTCTGTTTCAGTACGTACCCGTCCTTTGTGGTGTCGGCCACAGCAGCAATGAGCTGTACAGTTTTGGGGTTGTGGTGGATCTGCGTGTGTAGTCCTAGATACCTCTGGACAAAGTCTCCCGGGGTCATGAACCTCTCTCCATCCTTGTCCGATACACTGGCATACTGAGGAGACAAACAACAACAAATAACACAATAAACATCGATAAAAAGCTCTGTCAACCCATCAAAGTTTCCTAGCTGTGCTGGGGATTCACGCTGCAACTGAAGAACCAAGGTCACTGGTCCTGCAGTGTCGGAGTGACATGGCAGAATGACACCAGCCCATACTTAAACACGCATGAGCATTCACACACGCGCCAATGTTTATAGTTTTAGCTTCTCAGCTATCTGACCTATGCACATCAGCGTAGGGACAACTGCTGGCCCACACGGCAATCACACAGCCGGCCACTCGCTCACCACGCAAGTAAACAGTGGAGCAAGGTGAAGGTTAACCAAATCCCTTTTTATTGTGGTCACTCCTGCACATCTCACGACCATAAAAGGACCGCACCGCTTATTGCAACTGCCAATTCAGCCTGATAAGGGACTTTAAACCTGGACTCTCAGATTATATGTCTGATGCTCTACCAACTGATCTACTGATAAAAAGACAATAGGCTCATACTTCCTGTAAACCCGACCAACTCTTTCCCTCCACATGACATGATGATCAAAGCAGAGGCTGAGAAAAGCAGATGTTAAAACACGTCTCTTACACTAGTAAATTTAAAACAACCTCTCCATTAACAACAGCTGCCGCTGAATCAACAAACATCACCTTAAAGCTTCGACACTAACGTGAGGCGAGCTGATGAATATGTTCACCATCAAGCCATTCAGTCACAGTCATTTGTGTTTTTAATGCAACAGCAGCAGCAGCCTGTGCTGGACCTTTAACTGTGGCTAATGCTGTAATTCAAACCTCATGACAACCTTACAAGCTCATTCACTCAGTGGAAGACAGTCTGGGGCGAGCTGCTGCCTACAACCAGCTGTTTACACGGATATATAGAAGATACAGTGTGTGTGACACTGAGCTTTACTAAAGAAACACGTGAATCTGACTGTGTTAGGATGAAATCAACTCTTACCTTCTGGAAGATCGCTTTCAGCTCACTCGGGTCCCCACGTTTGGTTGATTGCACCTAAAAACAAAACACAGTAAAACAACGTTATGACATGACGCGAAGGTGCGTTTTTGCCACATGAGCACAAAACAGCCGCTAGTTAAAAGCAAGTTGCATCAAGTAACATGCAGGCAAACTACTTTGTGGTTCAAGTCTCCTTGAAACAGCAACTGCTCTGAAGGAGAAACAGCCAGCTGCGACCTGGTATAACCTACATCAAGGCTTCACGACTACACCTGGGCAAAACATCACGGCGAACAGGTTTCAGGCAGGTAGCCCCAAAGCAATCGACTAGAAAACAAGCTAAAACCTATAGATTAGCTTAAAGTAAGGTTACAGCTGGGGTTGCCGGCTAGCAAGCACAAACCACACACACACAGGAAGAGGACACAAACCGTGGCAATGACATGTAAAGATCTGAAACAGCTACAAAACGAGAGGACGAGAGCAAACCGACAGAGACACTTCAGCTAGAGTCGCTGTTTGTTCTGTTATCTCGGCAGTCCGATAGCGGTTTAGCATTATCTCGCTAACTTTGAGGTTGTGGATGTCTCATCAAGGCCAGCCGGGCGGCGGCTAGCCCAGTGATGCTAGAGCCTGAGACCACACCGCATCCGAGGCGTCCTGCCCGGACAGCCCCGCGCAGTCTACCTGGCAACAGTCCCACACAAGAAAACGAGCGGAAGACATGCAGATATGCGCGAAAAAAAGGTTTGAAAATCGCTACGAGAGCGATGCCGAAGTCACCTTGACCGCCATGCTGGTTTGACGTCACGTACAGTGCGCGAGCAAGTCGCAGCGCACGCGCCATCTGAGCGAGGGCACGAAAACGAAACCGAGCAGCCCTTCAAAACAAAAGGCCAAAAATAAAAATAAAGAAAATCAGTCCGCTGAAATAAACGGATGCACGTTTATTTCAATCACGTTTGTTTCATTCGTCGAATTACAAGAGAGTAATAATGACGTTATGTTGTGATGAAGGAACTGTAACGCGCTCGTGCACTCACTCTCTTCCCCCCCTCTCTCTCTCTCGCTCTCTCTCTCACACACACACACACACACACACACACGACATATATGTCGCTAGTTGAAGCACTAAAGCCTCTCTATGAGAATACCCAGCTATTCTACAAAATAAAAGTCCTGCACCATCGCCTACATCATCTGTTGCAGAGGCGTAACCAAAGGGGGAGGGGGGTTGCTGCTGGCCCCCCCCCTGAAATCTGATTGGTCACCGCAACTGCCACCAATTCATCGTGAACTGTGATTGGCTGTCTGCTTCATCAGAGGTGGAACTAAGTTTGAGCCAACTGGTTTGACTTTCCTTTATTCAAAATATCTTAAAAACAGCACAAGAACAGGTCAATTTAGCTGCTATTAAAGCCCAGCATAACTCGGACAGCATAACAAGAGATTATTTATTTATTTGTTTACTTATTCATTCTAATTTTGTTGGTACTTGATACTGTGTTTCCTTGGTATATAGCCACCTTTGAAGGAAAAGCTTGTCTTGTTTGTCAGTATATTCCACTAACAAGAACTGACATGCCTCAAAATGAGTAGGAGTGGTGGAAACAGAAATGGTAAAACAAATGTTTGAGTGTGCTTGTACTTAATGCCAACACTGCAAAAGTCAGTGACCCACTTTCACCACCCTCACCAAAGAAGTCTGGAGACACAACAAACTAGATGTAGTTATAGTAAATATACTCATTCTGCAGTAAAATGGCTCCTGAGTGTGTTTTTACTGCTGCAATAATATGTCGGCTGCATATTACGGCTGAAGATGTTTAAAGTTGTGCTTTAACTGAACCAGCTAACAGTATGACAAGTAATCTGCA
>CAEMYA010000024.1:20394757-20410591 GCA_903131615.1 Diplodus sargus | reverse complement strand
TTCTCCCAGTGTGTAGCCTTGATTCCTGCTTGTATCTGTTTTGGCTTCAGTGTGTCTCTTTGTCCCTTTGACACCCTCCCTGCATCCAAACAACTGAAGTATGTATCGGTGGCATGTTTTGAGAGTATGTGTAGAAGATGTTATGCAGCGCCCGAGACGTCTCTGAAAGGTCTCTGATAAATGCTGGCTGTCTGCCTCTGTTGTTTTCCTGAGATTCACAGAAACACACACACACACACACACACATTCATAAACACACAGCTGTTGCTGAATGGTATTATAAGCCTGTCCAGTCGGAAGCTGTTTGATGAACAGTGATTGAGATCATGTGATTAAGTGATTACTAACTTCTTACCAATTCTCTCCCTCACACACACACACACACACACACACACACACACACACACACACACACACACACACACACTTCTCTCAGACTGGTGACACACCTCATCAAACTGTGGTCTGTCATAACTGGTGCACGTGTGGTTTTGTGGGCCTCTGAGTGTGCGCCCGCCTTCATAATGTTACCAGCTTGTGTGTGTCTGTGTGTGTGTGTGAGTGTGTGTGTGTTTCACTGTCTGTGCTCACAGGGTTGTGAAGTGGCCTGATGAAAGCTCACACATGGCGGCGGTGAGACGGGCCTGATCTCCTGTCGGGACCACAGCGCTACAACAGCTGGACTGAACCCACCGCAGATGTTTATCAGTGACAAGATAGTAAGCGTCAGTCGTTTTTTCATGTCTGGATACAAAACTATATTCACATTTCATTAGCAGCCACGCTGCCCTCAGAGCAGAAGAAATGTTCTTGTTTCAGATAAATCAGAGCTTTCTACAAGTTGGAATCTCATAATTACGATACATCCGACACGACATGAACGCAGCATTCAAACCTTTCTGACTGAAGAAACATCTCCAGGTTTAAGTTTGTCATCCAGCATTTCTGCAAATAAAATCTGTTGAGTCCAAGCCGAACCCAAAGTAACCCAGATGATTTCATTCCATCAGGAGGTGACTCAACGTTGACATTTTCACAGCTGACACACACCAGCTTGCAACATCGTATCTCATCCCCCGTATGCAGATGTTCCCATACGGTGCACGAGAGGTCACTGAATGGTTTGATGAGTATATGAATGATGTGAATCCTGCGTGGTGGCATTTCACTGTCACCTGATCTCAACTTACAGGAGACATATGATGCTTTTCTGTATTTGTTCCCTTTGCAACAGTGTTTTATATTCAGCGTGTTCTTCTGCATGTTCAAGAGCTCAAAAAGTTACAAAGTTTCCCTCATCAAAAAGCTCTCTGAATAACAATAGTTTATCATTCTGACACGTTTGTGCTGAACACTAATGTTTGGCTCTGAACGGACTATATTGCGGTTGCTTGACCTAAAGTCACCTTATAATACACAATTACTACACACAAGAATATCTACAAGTTGTAAAGTTACAGTTAAAATAGTTTGTATAGTTTCTACAGTCGGATGAGTGAGTTGATGAGACGTTTAATGTCCTCGACAACCTCTGTAGTCTCATTTAGACACTAGTTATGCATGTTTTCAGACATGTAAGCGCTTTATAGTTAAATTGTGGCACATTTAATGACTTATTTTAATGCCGTAGAATAAAACAGGTTAATATCTTTAGTCTGCGGTGGCCACAGACCTCATTTAAGGACTACAAACTCCATGAAAGTTATAATGTTCAGTTACTGTTTCAGCTATTGTGAGATTTATTAGGAGAACATATAAATGAAACAGCAGCAAAGCAACATTTGCAAAAAAAAGGCTAAATTGGCTGCCTACAAACTGAAAAAAAGATTTTTATGGGTTTATTGATAGAACAGCTTCAGCTTCACCATTTGAATTAAAATCATCTTCATAGAGTCGACTGAGGTTTGTGATACAGTATTTTATTTTTTTTATTTCTATTTGAAAAGAGTTTTTAAAGTTGAAGAAACATATTAACATACATATATACATACATGAATATTCACTAGAGCACTCAACCTCTATGAGATTGCTTCTGGATTTACATCACGTACTTAAAATTGGTCCATTACTACATTTATTCTCGCTATTTGTTTCGGCTGAAACACAGTGAGAAATGTAATAAAAATCAGTTTGTCAAACCGCTAGTGCTACAAAGTTCAGCCGTATATCACCTTCTACCGTCAACATGAACAACCTTTCCCTGAAAATCTCCCATAGCGAAACAGGGGGAGAATACTGGTTAGATGTTGTCATGCCGCCCGAACTGATGGAACTTTTTTTTCATCATTGAAGAATTTCTTCTTCAATGAAAGTGGGCGAACCGGAGTACCCGGAGGAAACCCAATGTAGCACAGGGTTGACGACTGTGTGTGTTTTCAGCAAGTCTCAGGTTTTTCTGAGCGAGAATTTGGGCTCTAGAAGAACTTTCTGAGCCATTTTTAAGTTTTTTTCTTCCAGGAGATCTTCCAGCTGGGATTTCAGTTTGTCAAACCTCTAGTGCTACAAAGTTCAGCCGTACATAAGCTTCTATCCTAAACATGAACAACCTTTCCCTGAAAATCTCCCATAGCGAAACAGGGGAGAATACTGGCCAGATTGTGCGATGCCGTGCAGATGTTATCATGCCGTCTGAACTGATGGAACTTTTTTTTCATCATTGAAGAATTTCTTCTTCAATGAAAGTGGGCGAACCGGACCACCCGGAGGAAACCCAATGTAGCACAGGGTGTGTTTTCAGCAAGTCTCAAGGGTTCCTGAGTGTGGATTTGGGCTCTAGAAGGACTTTCAGAACTGTGTTTAAGTTTTTTTCTTCTTGTTGAGGAGATCTTCCAGCTGGGATTTCAGTTTGTCAAACCTCTAGTGCTACAAAATTCAGCCGTACATAAACTTCTACCCTCAACATGACCAACCTTTCCCTGAAATTCTCCCATAGCTAAACAGGAGAATACTGGTCAGATTGTGCAATTCCATGCAGACGTAATCATGCAGCCTGAACTGATGGAACTTTTTTTTCTTCATTGAAGAATTTCTTCTTCAATGAAAGTGGGCGAACCGGAGTACCCGGAGGAAACCCAATGTAGCACAGGGTTGACGACTGTGTGTGTTTCCTGCAAGTGTCATGTGTTTCTGAGCGTGGATTTGGACTCTAGAAGAACTTTCAGAACTGTTTTTAAGTTTTTTTTCTTCTTGCTGAGGAGATCTTCCAGCTGGGATTTCAGTTTGTCAAACCTCTAGTGCTACAAAGTTCAGCCGTACATAAACTTCTGCCCTCAACATGACCAACCTTTCCCTGAAATTCTCCCAAACAGGAGAATACTGGCCAGATTGTGCGATGCCAAGCAGATGTTATCATGCCGCCTGAACTGATGGAACTTTTTTTTCATCATTGAAAATTTCTTCTTCAATGAAAGTGGGCGAACCGGAGTACCCGGAGGAAACCCAATGTAGCACAGGGTTGACGACTGTGTGTGTTTTCAGCAAGTCTCAGGTGTTTCTGAGCGAGAATCTGCACTCTAGAAGAACTTTCGGAACCATTTCCTCTTTTCCTTCTTCTTGCTGACTTGATCTCCCAGCAGGGCCTGCGTGGGGCTGTCTGTCTCGTCCCACTCCTCCTCCTCTGAGGCCTGAACGAGGGATGTCTCCTGCTCAGCATTCCTCAGATCAGCCACGATGGTGTCGTTCTCGTGTTTCTGCTTGTCCAGCTGATCCGCAAGAAGAGGTGTGGCTTCCTCCTGCTTCCTCCTTTCCTCCAGCAGAGTGGTTTTCATCCACCCCGAGCAGAGGTGCTCAGTCTCCATGGCCACAAGTGTGTCGTTCTCCTGTTTCGTCTCGTCCAGCTGAGCCACGTGTAAAGCTCTGGACTTCTCCATCTCCTCCAGCAGGGAGGATTTCTCCAGCTGCCACCAGATTCGCTCTGTCTCCAGCAGATCCTCTGCCTTTTTCAAGGCAGTTGCGATCTTCCTGGTCTCCTCCTGGTGTTCCTCATGCTGGGCTTGTTGGGAAGCCTGAGATCTTTCCACAGCCTTCATAACCTGCAGTTGCATTACCTGCACAGTCTTCTTATAGTCTGATGTGGCCTGAATAAGCGTCGTCTTTTCCTCCTGCCACTCAGAACAATTGCTGTCCAGCTGCTGCTTGAAGCTTTTCAGAGCAGCAACAAGGGTGTCATTCTCGTGTTTCTTCTCGTCCAGCTGAGCCACGTGTAGAGCTCTGGATGTCTTCATCTCCTCCAGCAGGGAGGATTTCTCCTGCTGCCAGCAGAGACGCTCGGTATCCAGCAGATCCTCTGCCTTTTTCAGGGCAGTTGTGATCTTCCTGGTCCCCTCCTGGTGTTCCTTATGCTGGGCTTGTTGAGAAGCCTGAGATCTTTCCACAGCCTCCACAATCTGCAGTTGCATATCCTGCACAGCCTTCCTATTGTCTGCTGTGGCCTGAAAGAGCGACTTCTTTTCCTCCTGCCACTCAGAACGATGGCTGTCCAGTTGCTCCTTGAGGTTTTTCAGAGCAGCCACAAGGGTGTCGTTTGTGTGTTTCTTCTCGTCCAGCTGAGCCACGTGTAGAGCTCTGGATTCCTCCATCTCCTCCAGCATGGAGGATTTCTCCTGCTGCCAGCAGAGACGCTCGGTCTCCAGCAGATCCTCTGCCTTTTTCAGGGCAGATGCGATCTTCCTGGTCTCCTCCTGGTGTTCCTCCTGCTGGGCTTGTTTAGAAGCCTGAGATCTTTCCACAGCCTCCTTAACCTGCAGTTGCATATCCTGCACAGCCTTTTCCTTATAGTCTTCTGTAGCCTGGATGAGCGACTTCTTTTCCTCCTGCCACTCAGAACAATTGCTGTTCAGCTCCTGCTTGAGGTTTTTCAGAGCAGCAACAAGGGTGTCGTTCTCGTGTTTCGTCTCGTCCAGCTGAGCCACGTGTAGAGCTCTGGATTCCTCCATCTCCTCCAGCATGGAGGATTTCTCCTGCTGCCAGCAGAGATGCTCAGTCTCCAGCAGATCCTCTGCCTTTTTCAGGGCAGTTGTGATCTTCCTGGTTTCCTCCTCGTGTTCCTCCTGCTGGGCCTGTTGAGAAGCCTGAGATCTTTCAATAGCCTCCTTAACCTGCAGTTGCATTACCTGCACAGCCTTTTTCTTATGATCTGCTGTCGCCTGAATGAGCAACTTCTTTTCCTCCTGCCACTCAGAACAATTGCTGTCCAGTTGCTGCTTCAGGTTTTCGAGAGCAGCCACAAGGGTGTCGTTCTCGTGTTTCGTCTCATCCAGCTGAGCCACATGTAGAGCTCTGGATTTCTCCATCTCCTCCAACATGGAGGATTTCTCCAGCTGCCAGCTGAGGAACTCAGTCAGCAGCAGATCCTCTGCCTCTTTCAGGGCAGATTCGATCTTCCTGGTCTCCTCCTGGTGTTCCTCCTGCTGGGCTTGTTGAGAAGCTTGAGATCTTTCCACAGCCTCCATAACCTGCAGTTGCATTACCTGCACAGTCTTCTTATAGTCTTCTGTGGCCTGAATAAGCGTAGTCTTTTCCTCCTGCCACTCAGAGCAATTGCTGTTCAGCTCCTGCTTGAGGTTTTTAAGGGCAGCAACAAGGGTGTCGTTCTCGTGTTTCGTCTCATCCAGCTGAGCCACGTGTAGAGCTCTGGATTCCTCCATCTCCTCCAGCATGGAGGATTTCTCCTGCTGCCAGCAGAGATGCTCAGTCTCCAGCAGATCCTCTGCCTTTTTCAGGGCAGTTGTGATCTTCCTGGTCTCCTCCTGGTGTTCCTCCTGCTGGGCTTGTTGAGAAGCCTGAGATCTTTCCACAGCCTCCTTAATCTGCAGTTGCATAGTCTGCACAGCCTTTTCCTTATAGTCTTCTGTAGCCTGGATGAGCAACTTCTTTTCCTCCTGCCACTCAGAACAATTGCTGTTCAGCTCCTGCTTGAGGTTTTTCAGAGCAGCAACAAGGGTGTCGTTCTCGTGTTTCGTCTCGTCCAGCTGAGCCACATGTAGAGCTCTGGATTCCTCCATCTCCTCCAGCATGGAGGATTTCTCCAGCTGCCAGCTGAGGAACTCGGTCAGCAGCAGATCCTCTGCCTCTTTCAGGGCAGATTCAATCTTCCTGGTCTCCTCCTGGTGTTCCTCCTGCTGGGCTTGTTTAGAAGCTTGAGATCTTTCCACAGCCTCCGTAACCTGCAGTTGCATATTCTGCACAGCCTTTTCCTTATAGTCTTCTGTAGCCTGGATGAGCGACTTCTTTTCCTCCTGCCACTCAGAACAATGGCTGTCCAGCTGCTGCTTCAGGTTTTTCAGAGCAGCAACAAGTGTGTCGTTCTCGTGTTTCTTCTCGTCCAGCTGAGCCACGTGTAGAGCTCTGGATTTCTCCATCTCCTCCAGCAGGGAGGATTTCTCCATCTCCTCCAGCAGGGAGGATTTCTCCTGCTGCCAGCAGAGACGCTCAGTTTCCAGCAGATCCTCTGCCTTTTTCAGGGCGGATGTGATCTTCCTGGTTTCCTCCTCATGTTCCTCCTGCTGGGCCTGTTGAGAAGCCTGAGATCTTTCCATAGCCTCCTTAACCTGCAGTTGCATATTCTGCACAGTCTTCTTATAGTCTGATGTGGCCTCAGTGAGCGACTTCTTTTCCTCCTGCCACTCAGAACAATGGCTGTCCAGCTGCTGCTTCAGGTTTTTCAGAGCAGCAACAAGTGTGTCGTTCTCGTGTTTCTTCTCGTCCAGCTGAGCCACGTGTCGAGCTCTGGATTTCTCCATCTCCTCCAGCAGGGAGGATTTCTCCTGCTGCCAGCAGAGACGCTCAGTCTCCAGTAGATTCTCTGCCTTTTTCAGGGCAGATGTGATCTTCCTGGTCTCCTCCTGGTGTTCCTCATGCTGGGCTTGTTGAGAAGCCTGAGATCTTTCCACAACCTCTATAACCTGCAGTTGCATATTCTGCACAGTCTTCTTATAGTTTGATGTGGCCTCAGTGAGCGACTTCTTTTCCTCCTGCCACTCAGAACAATGGCTGTCCAGTTGCTGCTTCAGGTTTTCCAGAGCAGCCACAAGTGTGTCGTTCTCGTGTTTCGTCTCATCCAGCTGAGCCACGTGTAGAGCTCTGGATTTCTCCATCTCCTCCAGCAGGGAGGATTTCTCCTGCTGCCAGCAGAGACGCTCAGTCTCCAGCAGATCCTCTGACTTTTTCAGGGCAGACTGGTGTCTTTCTTCCGCCTTCTTAACATCTTCCAGTAGTTTCTGAAGAGCTTCCATTTCCAAATCCTCCATGTCCAGAATCTTCAATAATCGCTCCTTAAGGTCCTTATTCTCAGCCTCCACTTTCTCCAATTTGACCTGAATATACTTGGTCTTAGGAATCTGCTCCTCAAGGTGATCCTCAACATCGTCCTCTGAATTGGAGCTGCTGCTCTGCAGTGACTTGAGATATTCAATCACCTCCTCCGTATTCATAATCGGCAACTCATTTAATGCTTTTTCAAGGATCTTGTTGTTAGACTTCTCTTCATCAAGCTCGTTCAGAGTGAGAGTCAATTTCTTACAGAGTATTTTGATCTGTGATTTCAGTTCCTCGGTCTCTGTCTTGGAGTGGATATTAGACTGGCCCTTACTTAGCTGATCTTTCAGGGCGCAAATCTCTTTCTCCATCAGATCTTTCTCATGGCTCCATGATTTCTTTTCTCTGAGCTGATCAAGGATATTAGTCAGCACACCCCCCTTGATTTCCAAATTGACTCTGCCCTCGGTTTTACCTCTGGTGAGCTTCACCCTGGCGTCCCCGAGCTCGCACCTCATGTTTCTTTGAAGGGCAAGCAAAGCAAATTCGTCCATCACAGGGTTTTTTTCCATAACTCCAAAATGTCTCTCCTGCTGGACCTCTGTGTTTTGTTTATACTGGTTTCTCTTTCTTCTCCGTTCCTTCACGTATTCTCTTCTCTCTTCTCTATCTCTTCTGCGCATGTTGGCGTGATCTCTCTCCTCACTTCTCTCTTCACGATCCATTGCTGTCAGTAGTAACAATGCCACTGAAACAAGCCGAAGTCAAAGCACCTATAACATTTCTACACCTCTCCCAACATTCTAGAATGTTCATGTCATGAAGATCAAAGCATAAAAGGCTCAGAATGTTCACGTCATGAAGATCAAAGCAGAAGAGGCTCAGAATGTTCACCGAGTCATGTTCTGATGTTCTTGCTGTTGCTACGGCAACAATGACCAATGTTTATTTACAAAAGTTTTTTTAATTTAAATTTTTTTTTTTATTGTGTTATTTGTACAATTGTATTTATTTAATTCAATTAAAAATCCATATTTAGCTCCTTAGCTCGGAGACCTAAAATTCATAAAATAAACAAAGCAGAAACATCCAAAAGGTTCCAACAATCATGTTTAACTATAAATCATTAAATGTTAAAAATTACACCTGTAAATGACAGCAGAAATAAACAAGTGTGCTGATTTTGACAAATCTCCACGACACAAATGAACTGAGAGTCAACCAGAAGTGCCCGGTGTTGTCACACTGTGGTGGACGGGTCTATTGGATACCAGCTGTTTGATTACATGAATGAAATGAGTCCAAATGTGGACCCAAATTTTTAATCATTACTAGCCTGCCTGAAATTTGGTGTAGAAAGTATTCCTTGAGAATTAATTTAATTAAAGGTCCCATATTATGAAAAACACGTTTTCTCTGGTCTCTTCATATATGGTCCTCCCTGAGCCTGCCAACTCCCAGAATGAGGAAAACAAGTGATTCCTGCATGGTCTCTGCAGCCAACCCACTGGTAACACTACGCTCCTACAGGCTGTTCAGATTCTGCTCCTTTTTGTTACGTAACGAAAGGAGTCATTTTCACAGGCCGACCTCCTCTGTGCGGTGATAGGAGATATCTGAGACGGAGGCATTCATCCCCGAGGTGAAGTTTGGTGTGTCCAGTGGTGTGACAGCAGTGTACCGCAATGTCATCGCTCAGAGTTGGACAGCTATATTCTGTCCCAGCTACAGAACAACAGAAGAGACAGTGGTTGCGTTACATAATTTAATGACAACGTGCCAGCAGCGGTTCGTGTTAGCTTGTATGTGTGTGCTAACCACTTAACATCGGACTGCTTCAGTAACGACGGTCAGTACAAACCTGGCTTTGCTACGACACTGACCTTCGTAAAAAAGATCAGTCCCACACATACCGGACCCAGCAGCTGCACCCGAGCCACCGAAAAGTGTCGCCGCGATTTGATAGTATGTACAGTTGCCTACGAGTCTGGAGAAGTCAGCTGGAAATATGCTAACTAGTTAGCTCTGCTTTGGTCCGCAATGCACGACGTTTGAAGCGAGTTTGATGTTATTAATATTCCGAAGGAGCTTGGCTGTCAGAGTAAAACTTCGAGAAACATTTGCAGACTGGAGACAGAGACGATGCGAACAGCGTCCAAGAGTTTGTAGACTGCGTTGGAGACAAACACAGCTTCCGCTAGCTGTTAGCCATTAGCTACCTGGCAGTAACTGTAACAACACATACGAACATACTAACATTATTCAGACTCACTAACCATTCTGAAATGTCCAGCTGCAGCCACAGAGTCTGTACTTTCTGAGCCTCTCCTTCTGGGTTCGATTCTGGGTCAAACTGCTATGGTTGAACGAAAATTCCCCGCCAGCCATAGCGATACATCCACCGTAAACATTAGCGCATGCTACTGCTAACGCAAGTGGAATCCTCTCCCTGAGAGTGACGCAGCAGGAAGGGCTCTCCAAGTAGGCAGTGACAGACGGAGCTCATTAGCATTTAAAAGTGCAGGCACAGAAACAGACTGCTCTGAATAAAGCTCTGTAGAGCGACTTTTAGGCCCCGTCCAGACAACAACGCTGTTTTTCAAAAACGCACTCGTTTTGGCCGACCGTCCATACGGATCATGATAAGGCACTTTTTTGAAAACGTGCCTCAGCGTGGAGAAATCCGAAAACGCAGCCCTCCCGTTTTCATGTGGACGGGGAATCCGCATACTTTCCAAAACGATGCTGCCATCGCCCCACCCCGCGACATCTCACAACAACAACAACAACAACTACATGCTCGTATTCGTGCTGCAGAAGATATTGAGCCTTTCTTGCAACTTTCTCGCCTTGTAGTTGAGTGCGAGTCTCAGCAGCAGTTCGACCTCATTACCGGTCCACACAATCGATTCTGGTTTCCTTGCACTCGCCATTTTCATCTTCTTCTCGTTGGGTTTGGTTTCTCTGTCTACTGTCTGTTTGTTTACAGCGTGCAAGCTTTCTGCGCATGCTCCGTGTCTTCTTCTCCGTTTTTGGTGACTGTCAAGCAACACCTATAGGCTGGAATATGAACTACAGCGTTTTCGGTCGTTTTCAGTGGATCCATGTGGACGCAAATATTCTTGAGATGATGCCGAGTAAGACAGAGAAAAAAAAGATCATTTTTGCCCGTCTTAGACAGCTGGAATTCAGGACCATGCATGGGTTTGGGGTCATGCATATCGAATACAGAGTTCTAGTAGTGACCCAACATGAAATTACCAACCGGAAAACGAACAATAATCTGTCTCCTTTAAGACAATCCTCTCTGTCATCGTCCTCAAATTCATCCCTCCAGGAGAGTTTCAGAGACACCTTACTGTGGCACTTTATTCGTGTTGTGTCCTCGACTTTGTCACCCGTCTGTACATTTGTGTAATTCAGTGATTTGCGGCCGATTTAACAGCTGTTTAATTCGCTCTGATCCCACAGCGATGAATGCTAATGTGAACGCTAGCCTAAGGGATCATTTTGAACTCAGTTCAGCGACAGTATGAGAGCATTATGAATTTATAAAAACACAGTACAGACACACAACCAACTCTACCAGTGAATCATTCATATCATCAAGCTATTTTCTATTCGGGGACTAAACATACACGCTTGTTGTGTTTAAATTCACCACCCTCGCTTCTCACCTTTACAGAGACATCACCATCTGCAGCGACACACTCCACTGTACTCCCTCGTCTCCCGGCCTCCCAATATGCTGCTCAGGTCTCTCCATCGTTCTCCCACACTTCCTTACACCTCTCTCCTCTGTTCTTTCTCTCCGCTCTCCCCCATCCTTCGCCAGCCACCCTCCCTGTCTAACCCCGTCTAAATTGTCTCATTACAATTACCAAAACTCTACCCCATGTGTGTCTCCTTTGCTTCTTTTCTCACCCTCTACTTTTCATCTTTCTCATCTTTTTCCCACACACACACACACACACACAAACACACATAATACACACTGGAGCTCACTGCCCAACACAATGGCCTCTGTTACAGAAAAACCGGTTATGAAGCTCAGAGCAATACCCTTTTAGCTGTGTGTGTGTGTGTGTGTGTGTGTGTGTGTGTGTGTGTGTGGGCCTCACTGCAAGGTGGGAGCATTTCGGTGGGATCAGATAAGCTTGAAAGGAGGACAAGTGTTTTATTTCTCTATTCCTCTGAAAAATTCCTCCTCGTTTCATTAATCACCATGACAAAGATGGATTCAGACAAAGTTCACACAGCATCAATAATATTGATATGACTGTCAATGATAGACAATACAAATGTATGACATGTGTGGTATTTACATTAGAGTGTCCTGTCTTAGTGAGAGGACCGAGACGTAGATGAGTGACAGAAATCACAATTAAGTTTCCTGCTCTGACTGCGCTCTTTCATACAGTCCATAGATATTTTCAACAATCTGAACAACAACTGAACTGTGTGTGTGTGTGTGTGTGTGTGTGTGTGTGTGTGTGTGTGTGCGCGCGTATGTGTGTGAGTGATTGAATTTACTGTTTAGTGCAGAGGACAAAAACAGAGGGAAGGAAGTTTTCTCTGTGGTGCCAAAAGGAAAAGTGGAATGATGGAGGAATTCTTCTAAAACAATCCTCACAAGCTCGAAGGACCTCGTCAGAATCCACAAAGTGCCATTAAAAAAGTTCAGAGCAGCCAAGTGTGTGTGTTACAAGTGTGCATAGGTGTGTGTGTGTGTGTGTGTGTGTGTGTGTACTACCCAATAATATATAGCTCTCTCGCTGCCAAAGCAAGGGCATTCATTCTGGTGGAAACTGTTTTGTTTTGCCGCCAGCCATGAGTTATGGACAGTTTGGATGCACTGGAGTGTGATTGTTTGTTTGTGTGTGTGTGTGTGTGTGTGTGTGTGTGTGTGTGTGTGTGTGTGTACAAAAACATAAGGAATGTGTGTGCATTCCCCAGAGCAGAGACGCATTTGTTGCAAGGACCTTTTCACCTTGTCATGCTGATCATCACAGACATTATAATAACATTTTTACAATATTTTGAATGTTTCATTACATGCTAGCATCAGCAAGTTAACATGCTAACAATGATAACGCTCACCTGCTTGAAGGTATGATGTTTACCATTTTCAACATCCAAGCTTTGTGTGTTAGCGTGCTAGCTTTTGCTAATTTGGACTGACTGCAAAGTACAGCTGAGGCCGATGGGAAGGTCATTTGAAGTTTAGGTATCACCAGTTGTTACGCAATTCCTCCTGCGGGGTCATGAATATCTGGATTAAATGTCACGATGATGTAGCTTCATGTTTCACTTGCAGCTTTAAATTAAGGCCTCATGCTGCCGCTTGAGAAAAAGTCGGCAGGATTGATCCTCTGGGAACCATGAATTCTTGTCAAAGGCAGTCCATTCAAAAGTTGTTGAGGGTTTTCAATCTGGTGGTGATAAAACGGTATTAGAATCAGCAAAGAAGCATTTTTAGTCTTCTTGTACTCTGTGACATTCAAGTTGTTTCAGTGCCTCCTTGTTTTATTTTACACCCACACAGTAGTCAGTCTTTTATTGTTTGCCACCGAGGCTTTTTACTGGAGCAATTTAGAGTTTACTATCTTTCTAAAAGAATGAGGAGAGCGATATTTACATTCCTGCCCATATTCTACCAGCCAGTCCGGGGACTTTGTCCTTCAAAATACATGCAGTACAGTTGAATTCACTGGAATTAGACACATTATTTTATTAGTTAAAGACAGTGAATATAATTATGTTCTAAGCTCAGACAAGCGCCTGCTGCCAACCTGAATCTGTCAGGAGAAAAGTGAGTGTTTCTCTCTCTGCACCTCCCCGCAGGTTAGCTAACATCTCTTTGAAGCACACCTGCACTCACCAACACTGGGGCCCCTCCCTTATCCACTGCCAGCTCATGTTACATCCTCTTGGGCAACACACACACACACACACACACACTCATATAAACACACCCAATGCTTATTCAGTAGGAAATCATCCCGAGGGTGTTCCAGCACTGCCGGACAAGAGAAGACATCAATTACTTCTTATTGACTGTAATCAATACACTCATCAACAAGGATAAAGGATATGTTACAGCCTGCTCTCAGTGTGTGTGTGTGTCTTTATGTTTTAACCATGAGTATAAGTTCTACTGAGGAATAGGATCAATACTGTGTATAAGAGTTACCACATTGGGGATTGTAAATTAGACGTTTGTCCCCTGAATGTCACCCGAGTGCGAACTGATAGCCTCGCTTCATCTCTGTTGTTTGCAGGACATTATACACTCTGCATCCTCGCCACACTCACTGTACATGTTCTCTATCGTCTCTCCTATCAGCTGAGAACCTGATAGCTCATCGAGGACAGCTCTTCTAAAATAAGAGCATTGAAATCGTGATTTCTATGGGTTTCAGACTTGCATGCGATGACAAGAATGCATAAAAATGCATTAGACCAGGAAAATGTCTTTGTTTGATCAGTTTTATTTTGACGTAGTTGGGTCACACACACTCAGTTGTGTAACATGTATGTAATGTGAAATGTAATGATGAACGTTGACATGATTGATTCCAACAGTTAGCTATGAAACTAGAGTTATCTTAGCATAAAAAACGGAAACAGGAGGCCCGGTCCAAAGGTATAAGCGCCGTATAAGCTCAATAATTATCATTCTGTAATTAATTTGTCTGATCCACTCAAAAACTGATGTATGACAGTATTGTAGGTGGATTTTTTTACCAACTTGGACGGAACCTGGCTCTCTGTTTTCCCCAGTTTTTCCAGCCTTTATGCTAAGCTAGGCTCAGCTAAGCTAAATACCTGAAAGAATGATGAATTATTCATGGCAAGAAAGCAAATGTGTGTGTATTTTTCCAAAGCTATTTCTTTAAGGCCACTTAACTCTAGTGGTACACAGAGGAGTCCCGTGTATGACTGAAAAAAATCAAATGAGTCAAAAACATACAGTGACTACGGGCAAAAATACGGCAGATGTTTTCATTAGAATAACTTAATAACCGCAATTTCAATAAAGTTTAGCTTTTCCTATAATATTTAAGTCTCAGCCTGCTGCATAGTCATGCAGATAATCATCACCTGTGATGAGTTTCGAGCTAAACACAAACTGTGATTGCATGGTATGAAAAATCAAAAGTTTAAAAACATGGGAAACTATTGGTAACTAAAGTTGATGATTGTGAGCCGAGCATGAGCGCTATCAGCTAGTAGTCACTTAAGCATCTACAGCACTTGCTAACGTTAGCAGAAAACAGAGCAGAACAGAAAGCTGTAGAGCAGCTCTGCACTACTGTGTTCTGTCATAATGGTGGTAATCAGAGAGCCTCGTGTTTTCTGAGGTGGTACTTGATGTAAACACTGCCTTCAGAGATGCTGCTGTAAACCACACTGAAACCCGACCAACTGTTCCTTGTTGGTAATCTTCTCTGTCCTGTGATTTTTGTCGAAGGCATTCAAAGCTTCCAGCTGACAAACGTTTCATCGACGTCTCTGATCCGAATCGACCATAATCAGATTCTGAGACGATTTGCTGTCACAAGCTCGTGTAATCAGTGGCGCGCAGGAAAAGTACAAGTGAATGTGTTGCAGTTGTGAAACAGCCTGAATTCGGAGTTCAATGTGATTATGAAACTGTGTGTGTGTGTGTGTGTGTTAATCAGTGTCCCAAGGCTACGTGTTTCTACAGCGTCATAAAGACACACACACCCTACAACCCAACTCACTGCGCCACACCCTCGGTGAGTGTGCGTTTGTTTTCCCAGTGTACCTGGAGCTGCAGCTTTAAGAACAAATACAGGGGCTGTGGCTCGGGCGAGTCCAGGCGCTGGACTTTTTTGATATCTGTGTGTGTGTGTGTGTGTGTGTGTCAGAGAACATTGCTTTCCCTGTCATTCCTCTACTTGAGCACCCAAGGCAAGATTTTCTTCTCTTCTGCTGTCGCAACACTGAATATGCTTTACGCGGCGCACACACACGACTCAGTTCTTAATCCTGGGTGGAGATAATTGAGACAATATGTTCTGTTTATCACATTTTATCAGGAAATGTTTCGATTTTTTTAAATCACATTTAATCAGGAAATGTTGTTTAGATTTGATTAAATATGAGTGAAATCATGGAAATCATTGACTCTTTAAACTAAGCAGCAGCTTATAATGCATGTATGTGACTGATGATTAATCAGGGCTGTGTGCTATTGAGCCCCTGAATCAACAATGATTCATTATTAAAATGACCAATAAGCCAGTTCAGACATCTGCATCTATCCAATCACCTCATACTGGATAATTCAACAGTCTGTGCTCAAGTATTTTATCAATATATACTATGTCTTTGTTTATTCAGTGTTTGGATCAACTGTTTACTTTTGTTTTTCACTGTTAATTCAATTCCTGATCAGTTCCCAGCTACGAATCATTTTATGTGCCCTTGTCATTACGTATTACCCTTAAATCACGGCTGGAAGTCAATAGATCGATGCTCGCCTGCAGCTGCGGTGGGCTTTCCGTCTGCTTATGTGCAGACAAGATGTGTGACCTTTATTTCCCTGGAGGA